>QNQO01007263.1:0-209879 GCA_003290165.1 Berberis thunbergii | reverse complement strand
GAAGAATGTTTGACATTTTGTTCTTGATATTTGAACGATGTCGAGACAAGGTCTAATCGGCCAGTGTGAAATGATGATAATTATGCGCAAGCACCACGAGCCTTCCTCAACGTTTTCATCATCCCGGGCATGGCATTGGGAAGGCAAGTTTATGCATATTGATGAAGATACGTGGGTACAAATGCATAGATGCGTGTTATTTAACACATCTGAAATATACACACATGTAATGTATGCACGTTTACTATCTCCTCTCCACTTGTTTCTCGACTTTGTAGCACTCTTAGTATCTCTAATGCATCTTAACCTTTTGTAGAAAACATAAGGAAGCCCCCGAGCACGATACCGAACAAACGACAAATAAACATTGATCGGATTCATAATTCTAAGTTTCCTCAGTGGTTTCGTGATGCTGTGAGTTTTGTCTATATAAGTTGTAAAGTCATGTTAACCAAATACTAAGGTTGTTCATTCTTTGGCTTCTAATTAACAGGTCGGCAGTTCTGATGAACCTAATGATGTTCAACACTTGTCGTGGGGTCTTTCCAAGGTTGTTCGCAAGTTTAAAAAATACCTTATTAATGGGTGTGAGTATCGCACGCAGTGTGTCGATAGGAGAAGTAAACCCAGAACAGTGGAGTTGTACTCTCTGCAAGTTGCATTAATTATGGAACGGTTAATGACAGATCCCCCACAACATTAGATGTGACGTACTATGACGTGTTGACTGACATCATAGAGTTGGATTACGAGGAGGGCGAAATGTAGTGCTATTTAGATGTGATTGGATTGATAGGCGCGGTGTTGAGGTAGACGAGTTAGGATTAACAATCGTGAAACTTAATTGACTACTACATACTGACGAACCCTGCGTTCTCGCTTCACAAGCAAAACAAGTCTTTTATGTACAAGATCCTGTTAAAACTAATTGGCACGTCCCTGTTAAGATAAAGCCTAGAGAATTTTATGATGTCAATGGAGAGTCTTCTATATCCACTAAAGAAGAACTTGTTGAATTTGATCCCTCTCCTGTTAGAAGGTTGGATAATATGGTTGGTGATGAAGATATTGTAATAGAGTATTAACAAGTTGGGTCTTCTAAGTTCATTGAGTTGTATGAAGTTCTCATTCATATTTTAAAGTATGAGCACATTATATGCATCTCAACTTGAATGCTATTTTATCTATGCACATTATTTGATCGCTAATTATATTTTATTCAATGGATGAATATGTGTGATTCAATCTATTTGGCTCTATGGTTGAAAATAATTTGATGTTGCTTTTTAAACTTATATTTTTTTCTATGCATGAATATGTGCAATCTTGAATTGTGTTATACAGGGTTAAAAAAAGCTACATATGAAGCGTCCAACTCAAAGAGGACAATTATTATCGAAGATCCACCTTTTTACAACATGCTTCTACTTCACAAGCTCTATCCCATCCCGTTCATACAGGATTGGGACGGGACGGGATGGGAAAAACCACATCCCAAATGGTTCGGGATGGGACGAGATCGTGCTCTGCTTAATCAGAGCATACTACAACAATTACAACATATTCTGAGCAATATCATGATTTTAGCAAAATCAGAGCAGTATCATAATCTGAGCAGGATTAGTCAATCAGAGCATACTACAACAATTACAACATATTCTTAGTAGAATAATAATCTGAGCAGTATCATATATAGAACATATACATAATCTGCTCATATATCTGAGCAGCATATATATAATCTGCTCATATATACTGTCCATACCGTACATGGTCAGTTAAGCTTAATTTGTATTGCACCAAAACAAAGAAAGAAAAAACATTACTGAAATTTCTAGTCAGTTTATAATCCAACTTGATTAAGGGACTTTGCTGATCGTTTGATTCCACTCACAGCAAAAGCACAACATTGCAAACAATATTTTGAGTTCATTCTTGTACTTTCCATCTCGTAGAGATGGATCAATATTTGACTTGGGCTTGGCTATGTTGAGTGCAAGCCCTACATGTTTTTAACACTCCTCTGCAAGCTGGACATATAGACGCAGATGAAATGTGCAGCTTGGAGGAAACTTTGAATTCCAATTCTGAATGAAAAAATCATGGATATCAAGTAAACAACTAATGGTTCGACTTGAGTCAGCAAGACTATCCAATTCGGATAATTTTGGTATGAAGAAAATTGCTCAATTCGAGTCAACTGAGGTTTTGGTGGTATTGCTCAATTCGAGTCAACACAATTTTTTTTCTTGTGGTGGTACTGAGTAAAAACTGGGGTATAAATAGCCTGATTTGTAAAATCAGTTATTTCCCTCCCCAAATTCCTTATTCTTCCTTGCGACTTTTTCCCGCGATCCGTTGCTACGTTGGTTGCGTTGGTTGTGGGCGAGAGAGTAGACGAGGGAGATTGGTTGTGGCTGCGTTGGCTGGAGCTTGGTTTTCGATTTCTTCTCTGCAGTTGCGTTGGCTGTGAGCGAGATGGAGGCTGTTGATACACACGAATCAGTCGTTGATTGGGATTGAATCGTGATTGATGGCGGAGAGTATTGAATAGTGATGTTTGTATGATTTGGGTTTTGCAAGCTCCGCGTGCAGGGAAATAGAGAGAAGAGAGCACCTCTCTTGCTGATGCTGGCGTAAGCAAAGTGCAGGCGGTGTTTTTTTTAAAGCTTTCTTGGCTGGCCCGTGAAGAAACTGCAGTGTTTGTTGCGTGACAGCTAGTTGCTGGCTGTGTGTGATTTCTTGTTTGTTGGAATTGCGTTTTTGATTTACTATGCGATGAATGAAACAAAGCTTTTGCGCTTCGAGTGGCGAGCGGCGAGGTTGGGCTGACCGAAGAGACAATGGTCTCTCTTTTGATAGATGAGTTGCTGTTGATTCTCTTCTCCTTTCGTTTGGCCAGAGAGAAGATAAAGGGGCTAAGGATGAGCGTCGTTAATGGCATAGGAGATGGCAATGTGGTGATGGTGTTGAGAGAGCTGAAATATTAATTCCATACTTTTTTAAATGATTGAGCAAAGTCAAACATCTAGTATTCCAATTTGAGAAATTCCTAAGATGTTTATCATATTAATTCTTCCCCATCCCCTTCCATTTAGTGGTGAAGTTCATTTTATAGTCCAGTTCACCTGTGATGCATAGAGTCAGAACCCCATCTCCAATAACCATGGAAGTCGCTAGGATTGTGATAAGAAAGAGCATCATTTGAGTCAGTTTACTGCTCTCCAGCTTTTCTTTTATCTTTTGAGCCCTCCTCAATTGGATTAAGCTTATCTTTGCATGGCGGCTTAATAAAGCTTATTGATTGTTTTTTGTTTATTGATTGAACATAACTTTCCTGCTCAACTTGGCTAAACATTCTGCCATAATTCTGATATACAATATAATTACTTTCTCTGCTCAACTTGAATGCGGCTAGTATGTTTGAATGTCAATATACTGCTAGTATGCTTGAATGCCATTATGCTGCTAGTAGGAATGCTAGTTTGAATGCTGCTTGAATGCCAGTATGTTGTTTGAATTTATGTTGTAGGAATGCTTTTTTGATATTTAGCAACGGTAAACCGTTGTTGCTGAATTTGTTTTTTTTTGTAGTGACAGTTGTTGACGCTACCGTGCTTGTACATATGCAGAGTTTCTATCAGTCCTTTGTTGCCAAGGATTAATTACCAGAAAGAGGCTTAAAATTAAGATTAGAAATCCATTACATCGTAAGAGTTCTGAAGTAATTTGTGTCAGTAAAATAGCATCCTATTGATTCTTATCTATAAGCACCCATTTATTTTCAAGAGACATACTGATGAATATCTTTGATTTCCTGTTTAGTTTATCTTCTTCATGAGGTCATGAATGAGATCAAGATAAAGTCTCAGAAAAGCACTATACTGTATTGCAACCAATTGGTGTTTTGTCGACTTATATATAATCCTTCATTAAATGATTATTTGTCACTGTAAACACTTTTTTCTGTACGCTCACATCTAAAAGTTCCGTGGTTATCCTTCACCGCCCTCACTAATCAAGAGGATAACATACTGTAGGGTGGTTCATCCTTTCGATCATTTTTTTAATGGTCACAGTGACTCTAATCAACTTTTTTAATCAGCAAGATGTGCTTTCTGCTCATCAACAATTTTCTAACTATTAACATGAAGAATATTTTTACACAATTCAACTACTTAATCCCTGAAATGGATTTCCATAACAGTCCAGTTCCAACCTCCTAACTACAAGGGCGAACTATGTTACCTGCAGAATATCTGATGCGCCTTTCCCCATAATTCAATCACCTATACCAATATAGCCTTAACAAAGAGAATGATGCAAAAGATAACAAGATGAAGGTATCGACAAAATGATGGATCAGTTTTGGGACTACTTACAAAAAAGGTAGTCGTTAAGACAAAATTTGTCTACTGTGTGGACAAAATTTGACAATATAGAATACACAGACTGAACAGAGGAGGGAAAAACCATAGGTTAAGTCTGCCTTTCTGTACAGGAAGGCCATATGAATCCATCTTAGAGATAAATCCAAACACTTGACTAGGAAAACATTTTTGAACGACTTAATGGATTGGATGATTAATAGGATAGTAAGGTCATTTGGAATTAGGGTAGTCGACAGTGGCACAGCGCACTTTTGTACTGATCACAATGGTTGGATTATTTTTATTTTTTTGCGTAACCTAAACATAGCAAATTAAATAACAGAATAAAGCAGCCACACCCACAATAAAAAAGACAGTTAAGTTGACTATATATATCCACCAAACCTTACTAACCTAAGACAACAATTGGTATCTTCTGAGGCTTACCGACAGAATGGCCAACCTAAGATTCTGCCTCTGCCTAGCACTGCTCTTGCTTTCAGTAGTGAAGACTAAAACACGCCCACTTAGTCCATTTCTAGAAGAACGGAAGCTAACCGAATCTTTACATGGATATCAAGTGAATTCCAAAAAAGTATCAGTAGCGGAGTTGGTCAAGGAACTTGCTGGAAACTCACACGAATCCAAGCGACCTAGTCCTGGAGGACCTGACCCTCAACATCATGCTATGAATCTTTTAATTAACAATCGATAGCTCAAAAAAAGAAAACATTGGTATTGGTACCAATTTTTTTCTTTTTGTAAGTAGCTAGAGGTTTCAACAGTCAAATGTATGGTCATAGAGTCTGCATTCGAACTACATTGTAGAAATTAATACTGCACCAAAAATGACATACCAATAATTTAGGTGTGACTTAGTATATGTGTGTTTGAATTATTGTCAAGAGTACCTCTTAAAGAGACATTGTGAAACCAAAATAGAATTTGGAGAATTATAGCAAAGACTGCTTTTTTCAGGAATATCAAATGGAATGTTCAGTGGCAGTGCAGAATAGATTTTTGTGTGAACACCGGAACTGGTGTTGCTTCATGAACTACTTCTAAAAACAACAAGAGAATAAAGAAATAGCAAGTTCAACTTCCTACATAAATAGTGGACTCCATTTCAATATATAACTTGGTTAGTCCAACCCATAAACATCGTCTATTCTTTTATGTAATAGAAGTGATGTTGTACGATCGGAATAAATTACAAGTTCTTTTTGTTTTCCAACTACGAAAAAGTTTGTTGTCTTTAACATTATCCTGTAATCATCATCTTTTAATGTGGTGTTTTATATTTTGAGGTGTGAAATGCTTTAGGCTCCACGCCAAAATATTTAAGAAACAAAGTTTTAGTATGGAAGTTGCTGTGGGAATTCATTAGAAGCCTCTACAAACTCATCGCTGAAACTTCTTCATACTTTTGGCGCCGAACTCTTGCAGTACTGCACTGTTTCATAAGGACAAAATAGAAGATGGCATCCAGAATCAAACTTGTGGATTCATTACCAAAGACTAATTACTTCAACTAGATAGGACATAGACATTGATCTGATCTGCTTCATGTTCCAACTATTTTACATGAAAGTGATAGCCATCTGACTACCTTATCCGTTTACCATCTTTGTTTCGTCGATCTATCTATATCTTGTACACGTCCCTTCCTCAACGGAGATCTTCAACCTTTTTTTAATTTTTTTAATTTTTACAATAAAACAAAAACTCTGACTAATTAACTATTCTTCTCCTAGTAAACATGGCATTTGCTTGTTGGATTTACCAGATCCTATTAAAAATTTTACTCTTCAAAAATCTTTTATCAAGCAAATCCAAACAAAATAGCATCCTTAAAAGCAAGTTTTCTTTGAAGATACACGTCGAATGACACTTATAAACATCTGATGTGGAGGTGACTCACAATATATGTAGCAGTTTGTCAGTACATCCTTTTTTGTAGAACATTGGATTTTGTTTGTCAACATATAGATGTTACCAACAAAACAATCGGCCATTAAACTGATGTGGTACGCATTTTGGGTATCTTTGTTAAGGAAAAGAGTAAGAAGAAGAGGAAGAAACGAACAAAATGCCAATGATTGCTAGCTTAGTTAATAAGACTAGTGACACATGGTATATGGCGCAAGGTTTATTGAAAACCCCGCTTGCCATACAAAAAAAAAAAAAACAAGACTGAGGTCATCAAACCCCCGTTTCTAAGGCATCAGTTATCCGTCCCTAAATCATTCAATTTCTATATGCCGGAAGCAACCTAAGAAGCCAACTTTATACTAGATAACAATGTATCCCATACACTATATTCCTGAGAATTGAATTCTTTGCTACCAAATACCATGCTCTGTAAATGACCCGTAAAATACAAAGTCATTGGGTAACAAACGCATGCGAGGTAAGGATTAAGGAATAAGTGCATCTCCTCAGATCCGGTGGCATCTAGATCCGATTCAAGGGAGGAAGGAAGAGGGAGGTCAGCTCTGTCTTCTAGATCTGATACCCCATCTCCGATCTATGGAATGACAGGAACAAATGGTGAAGACGCAGTTAGTGCGAACGTGTTTGCACAGAAGGTGTTCATGGCTTTTGAGGAGAAGTACAACATTCATGGCGATGGATTGCTACAGTTACTCACAAATGAATATCATGTGATTGTAAAAAATGGAGATAAACTAGGTGCAGAAGGACTGAAAATGATGATAAACCCCCAAAAACTGGGCAATGCTAACTGCAAGGGTGTCAGCCAGTCAAGAGCAGGTTGCAGCGCAAAGGAATGAAGAGGTTCTGCATAAAGCAGATGAATGTACAATGCCAACCAGTGTTACATCCTCTGGCCCTAGCAAACTTCAAGAACCAATGACAACAAACCCTGCTGTTGCACCAACGAGGATGAGTTGGGCACCAAAGCTTAAGCAAAGCAAGCATACGGGCTCTACAAAACTTAGGTATGAACCTCCAACTGCTGTTGAAGGAAGGAAAATAGTACAAGTGCGAACTGCTGACTTTGCGAATAGGATAGAAGAATGTGAAAGGTTGGTTATTGACAGCTTTGTGGGCAAGCGTTTGGCATATGGTTATGTCAAAGAGTGGCTGATAAGGACGTAGGGAATTTGAAATTTTGATATGAGCATACATAGAGATAAGAATTTTATATACAAATTCAAGAAGGAAGAAGATAGAAGTAAGGTATTGGAAATGAGACCTCTGCATATTGTAAGGAGGTTGTTCATCCTCAGGGCCTGGTCACCTTCTATGGACGAGGATGCCGAGGTGCTTACCTCGCTACCTATTTGGGTTACACTGAAAAAAATTCCTTTATTCCTATGGAATCCAGAGGGCATTCAAAGGATTGCTAGTTTTATTGGAGTGTCTGTCATGCTTGACAAAGCTACTGAAGAAAGGACAAGATTAGCGTATGCGGGGGTGTGTGTGGAGGTGGATGTAAACAACCAATTACCCAAAGACATCCCTGTGGTTATCAATGGAGATAAGAAAAAAATAGTAGAAGTTGAGCATGCATGGATTTCTGTTAAACGCAATTCTTGTGCAGTTTTTGGCCATACAAAACAGCTGTGTTCAAAGAGCAAAGGAATTAATACTCCAGGCCATATGGTATGGCAAGCTACGGGTCGGACCCAACCTCTAGAAAGACAAAACTCCGATGGTTGGACGATCACCAAAGGTAGACATACATTCAAGTCGAAGACTCCACCCAGTTTAGATGGGAGTCCAGGGCCTATCACAGGAAAAGCGGAGAATGTGACCAGTATAGAAGCTGCCAATGTGGCAAAGCATAATATAAATGATGACCAGAGTGATGCCATAACGCCGAGTCCACAACCATTGATTCTTATCAACCCAATGCTTGAGCGTAGTGCTAATGTGGAGGCAAGTGAATACACACCGACTCAGGACAAAGAGAACACCACAACAGATTAACAGAGTAGTAACGAGGAACATGAGCAAGATCCTTCTGGTGAAGAGGTTGCAAACGATTTGTTTTCAAAATCTTGCACTAAAGATTTTAGTTTCTGCCCTCGAAGATCCTCTAGGGCTAAGAAAGCAAACAAAAAGTACAAAGGTCGAATCATTTCCTCATTAACAAATGAGACATGGATAAAAAACAAGAGATTTCTTCTTTGGTCAACCTTAAACAATTACCCAATTCGTAATGCTTTCAAATTCCTATATAAGGCCATGGAGAAAGAAATGATGAGGAGACGACATTTGGATCTTTGCTTTGTACTCTGTATCAACCAATTGTGAATTTCAAGAGGTGCAACCTCCATTAGAATGAGAAACAAAAATGGAGAGAAGACAAATAGAAAGAAAGAAGACAAGCATAACGCGTAGGACTGTCTGCTACATGAAGATTAAGTGGCATTTAAGATGACACGATTTCCATCAGATGATGTTTTAAAACCTTAACCCCTTAAGAGTGTAGTGATCAATTATCCACTACTACCAATAAAAGGGTGTATGAAATGAGGGTAACAGTCCAATGAGAACTGATATCTGTACGATGCATACACCGCCACATGGCGCTTGTTCATTGAACCTAGTTGGATAATTACACGCAGGGTCAACTCTCTCCAGTGCTATATATGTGTCATGAAATTACATGCAGAGCTACTTGATCCTTCTAGCTTTGAAGAGAGATAACAAGAGAGAAAGGGAGCGAGATGGTTAAGTATAGTGTTGCACAAATGTGTGCATTGTTTGCGTTTGTGTTGATCATGGTATGTTTGGAGGCAAGAGTTCTTTCTACTTCGCAAACAAAGATCAACAGCAAACTCATCCTAAGAAAGCTAGTTCATGACCTCTATAAATCGTCAAATCACATGAACCAAGTCTCTAAGAGGCCTGCACCTGGGGGACCAGATTCTCAACACCACTCTCATTCACCATCCCAGACACAAGGGAGGACATAGGGAGAATTTTAACCATGATATATAACATTGGGAGACGACCTCTCTAAAGGATCGGATTTACTTGCTAGTGAGGGACAATTAGGAGGTTTTGGAACTTTTTCTTCTTCTTCTTCTTTCTTGAACTTGGGAGTGAATAGATGGAGAGTTCTTCACTCTGAGATGAGATGTTTGTTTTTGAGTTTTCGCTTTTATGGTTCTGTGAAAGGGGATTAATAAAGTTTTGTAATGAGAAATAAAGTTTTCTCTCTATTCTGTATTAAAAGAGTTGTTTGTATGCCGTTTGCAGGTAGATTGACTTCAATCATGCTGTCATAGTTAAGGTTATAATCTTTTAACTAATAGGTAAAATATTTCAACGATTGTTCTAACTTCAACGATTCATTGGTTTTTAAGAGGGAAACCATTGTAACAGTACACTGAATCTACACAACTCCCTCTGTAAGAAACCAACTTACTAACACTCCCAAAATTTCTTTTGAAGTCCAGAAAACGCACCAAATAATTGGAAGGATCAGTAAAATTTTAACAGTGACACCGCTGCTTTTTTTTTATTTTGGAAAGTGAGCAAGGTTGTAAGGACATTCCAAACCTTGATATTAAAAAATAAAATAAAAAAATACATAACTCAGATGAGCATATCATCAATAGAATCAAAATGATCTGTCAAATCCTTAACATAGTGAGAGCTATTATTAGTCAATAGGGTTGAATTTAATGGTAGACTCATATCTAATAATACCCAAATTAAAAATTATCTTTTTTGCTAGTTGGTTGAAAATCTGTATACACTATAAGAACATCAATGGACTTACGTACTATCATTATTAAAAACAAATTATTTGTATTATTATTATTATGCATTGGATCCAAATCAAAATTGCAACCAAAGACCATCCCAAGTTCAAAACATGTCAGTCCAAATGGGTTAAGAGTAACGATCAATTAAAATCGGGCCAGATCTGCCCAAATTCGACCCAATGAAGAGCTGGTTTTGATCCAAATCAAAACACAGCCACAGTTTTACCCAAGTTTGAAACTTGCAAAATCCGAGCAGAGTAAGGTTATGGAGTGCACCAATTAATTAGACTTAAGTCCAACTTGAACCCTATGAAGTGCTTGTATTACTTTATTGTATAAACACACATCCTATGATTTGAATAAGAATTGACTTAATTGATGATTTGGCTCGACGATGCTATGGGAAGGGCTAAAGGATCAAAGGTCAAATGATTTCAACAAACAATTTGAGGTGCAGCCCAATCTCAAAGACAACTGAGGACCTTAAGCACACAGACTAGTTTACATTCCAAGAAACGGAACCAAAGTCCATCCCAAGTTTGAAACATGTTAGACCAAACAGAATACAATATGGAGTGGAGGCAGTCAATAAGACTCCCCTAACACGGGTCGAAATTGCACCCAATGGAGAGTTGATGTTGCACTATTATATACTAGTCTAGCGCAACAACAAAAATAACCACTACATGGTCAAGGGGGGAAAAACACTTTCCCACAAAACTCAAAACTTGGAAACACAAAATAGTTTTGTAATAGGAATTCTTGATGACTTTGCTCAAGGTCTAAAATGCTTTGCAATGCCTTTGGAATAATAAGTACATTATCGCATCTCCAGAAAACCTATAATGCTGGGTAATACTGCGCAGTAGAAAGCACTAATGGGACTATATGCTAGACTGCAAGGGTTACATAAGGACCACTACTGATCTATTATTTTTAATAGGTGCATAGCTTAATCTGTTCTATAATTTCCCCCACAATAAGAGGAACTTCTAAACCACTGTAATATGTTCGAAAAAAATACTACTTACTTACTCTACAACTTCCCCCATTTTTTTCAACACAAGCAAGGAATTTGTGGCAAACCCCAAAATCAAACATTTGTGTAGCAAAGCTATAAAACTGTGTTTCCACCAAATCCCTACGAAAAGCTCTGACCCAAGGCGATTTGGGGATCACAAAGGGCAGGCTCGGCACTTGGGAAATTGATTGGGTTTTGAATGCGTTTTTTATCTGACCCACACGTTCTTAAATCAAGAATGATATGGGTCGTTCAAATTAGAATCTGCTGGTAGCTTTGGCGGCGCTAGGTCTTCATGGTGGCTGTGACGGCGGTCAAGGGAGTTCCTCCTTTGGCCGGCCACGATGTAGGTGACAACTCTAAGAGATCTTTTGCACTGGTTCTGAGAGGGGTTAGCAAGGATGTAGCAACAGATTCGACAAGTTTTAGAAAGGAGGGCGATCCGGCTTTGTTGCTTTCGGATGCGGATGTATCTAGGGATGAAAATCATGTTTCTACCCACGTGGTGGTTTTGAAATTTTCAAATTTTCGACCGTCTGTCGATGCGATTAGGGAATCAATACACCGTTTTTGGGGAATATTGGGCGAGTTCATTATGGGGCTTCTAGATCAACGTCATATCCTGGTCTATCTTCAATCTGAGGTAGAAGTTAAAAAGGTATTTTCGAAAGACTCTTTTACTATTCGGGCGTTCGGTACAAAATCTTCGTTGGCATCCTGGTTTTAGCCTACGGGCTGATCCGGAACTAGCATCGGTGTGGGTGGAACTCCCAAATCTTCCATTTGCATATTATTTATTCGCATCATGAAAGCAATTGGAAACTTCTTTCGGAGCTTTCTTAGAATTGACGATGGGACGAGATATTTCGCATGTCCAGAGTTGCTCGGATGTGTGTTGAGATGGATATTACTAAACCTCTACCTTCTAGGATATGGCTTGAGAATCCTAAGAATGGTGGATATTGGCAAAAACTGGATTACCCAGGGTTCAAGTATTGAACACTGTGCTCTAATAGGACACGAAAAAGATTATTGTCGAAAACTCCTAGGAGAGGAAAAAAGGTACCCAATCAAAGAGGGGAATATAGAGATTCAGGAAAAGAAGTCTAATAAGGAGAAGCAGCCACAAATAATAGTGAAACAAAAATATGTTCCGGTCAAGAAGAAAGATAGTGAGTTGGAAAATACAGTAGGTACGAGTGGGGCAAAAGATTCTCAAGGAGTGGAATTGGTGAATGTTCAAGTAGAAGTTGGGGGCAACTCAGAGGGGTTAATTGTCACGGGTAAGCAAAGTGAGAAAGTGGTCGGAAAAATAAGGGTTATAAATGAGTTGGGAAACGAGTCTATCTTGGTGGCGAAGGGATTGGGAAAGATGGAACCGATAGGAAATGAAGATGTTATTGTCTCTAATAATTTTTCCATATTTGAGGAGGATGTTGATGACGTTAAATTGGGTGAAAGTTTTCCTCAAGGGAAGGGCACTAACAGAGGTGTGAATCGTGATCAATGAGACTGTCCAGGACCAAGTGGGAGGAGAGACTGTTGTGATTTTTTAGCAACCATTGGTTGCTGTGGTTGAAGCCTCGACAGGAGGAGAAGAAAATGAGCTCAAAACTGATACGCAAGACTTGCAGGTTACAATGAAGGTAGAGGTGGCTGAGACTGTGGTTGGAATGGAGGGTATCAATGTAGGGGAGATGCAGGAAATGGAAAACCACAGTGCGCAGAAGAGCTTGCTTTCGGCAATGAAAATGTTGATTGAGGCTGGGTACTCGGTGAGTGAAGCTAAAAGAGCAGTTGATACGCATGCGAGTTCGTCCTCTAATCACCCTTTTGTTATTGCTCCTACTAGAGATGCTAGTCTCGGTAATGGTAGATATGAATGTGTCGATGCGGAGCAGGTTGTTAACTCAATGGGTCAGGTAGCAGTTGATATTTCAATGGGTCATGTTGCAGTTGATGAGGAGCAGGTTGATACTTCAATGGATAATGCAGCAGTCGATGTGGAGCATGTTGGTATTTCAAAGTTCATGTATCAGTTGTTAAGGCAGCTATAGAGACTGTCCATGATGAAGCTTGTCAAGCTGTTGGCGTGCTGGACAGTGAAATGAATAGGGGACTGAGGTGATTAAATACACGAGAAATACAGAACAGGGAACGAGGTGCTCTGTTCCTGTAGCAGGGGCGTTTGGGGATGACGCATGTTCGGGACTAATTTGGGGGCGCTGTATTTGGCGGTAGACGATATGATCAAGCCCAATATGATGGAACACGCAAGTGTTGAGGAAGCTAACTGTGGGGAAAAGAGACATACTTCCAATGCAAATGTCAAAGAGTTATTAGAATCTGAAAGGACTCCAATCACGACGAATAACTAGGGAGGGGTAGAGAAGGAATTACAGGTTGTGGATCAACAGGTGTAGGTGTTAGTGGACACGGTGGTGGTGGCTTCGTTGGGGTCTGAATCGATTGCGAATTTGAAGGATGTTGGGTATTCAAATAGCAATATCAAGTTGGTGGCAACTAAACAGCATGACTGGCGCCTAATGTTCGGTCTCAGTCGAAGCAGGCCATTTCGGTGACTCCGACTCCATTAGTGGAGGCCTTTGGAAGTTCTGGTCGTTCAGGGTTGGTTGGTCAGGCTAACAGAGAAAACAAACAGGAGTCTGATACCAACAATTCGGATGAAAACAGTTCGGATGAAGAAGATTTGGATGAAAACACCATCAGGTCAAGAATATTGTCAGGTTTAAAGAAAGATCATATACGATTAATGAAAAGATTTGATAAGAGGAATATGACAACAGAAAATACGCTAGATCACGATTGCTTCAAAGACTTCAAGGTTTTACTCGAAAATCATCTAGAATGAAGAAATGCAACAGCAAGTACACGCTTTGATCTAGGGGTTTGGTCAATCTAGATTTAGATTTGATATATTTGTCTAGTTTCTATTTTTCCTTTCCACTTTATTTTTATATCCCGTTTTGGGACAAGTAATTAAGATCTGGCATCCCATAGCTGCCTCTCCATAGCGGAGATTAAAAAAAAAATCCCTTTTTTCAACGTGATTGTTATTGCAATAGACACTTATTGCGGGGTTGATTCTAACCTGAAAGTGTGGTAGAACTGTGGGAATATGGGCCACATCGTTCCTCCCTTTTCATCTGATTTCCATCCATGTGCAAAAACCTCCATCTGACATTTTTTTAACATTTCCCAGGGCTTCAAACATGTAAAACAAAACACATCCATGCCTTCTTTTTTTTGGAAAGCGAGCGGGGTTATTTAGGGTCCCCAAACCTGAAAAAATAACTGGAATTACATTCGTATATAGGTTTCCCTGATTTATCATCATGAACAATATCTTTCAAGTCTTGCAGCAAATGAGCTCGGCGTAACTTCCACATAGACTGAGCCTGGGTTTAGACTTGCAAGTCTGTCACAAACCTGTTAGCTTCTCTGTAATCATGCCTTATTGTATATTCTTCCAGAGCTCCGAGCATTCTCCTGATTCTATTGATCGTATGTCGTAAGTCCATGCTGAAGTCCAGACTTTGTCAGATAATCACGCACTGTAATTGAATCAGTGGTTATTTCTAGTTTCAGTATATTTCGTGCCTTCATACCTCTATCTGCTGGAAAATTCGGAAAGACTGCTCAGCTTTAGATAGGGATATATCTGCTTCCCTCACTAGCAGTGTATTGATCGTAAATCGTAACGTGTAAGATTTAGATTAATCGTAAATCGTAAGATTTTTTTAATTATAATATTATATATGCCTTCATTTAGATATATCATTTCTTTTTACTTACATTCATTTATACTCTTAAGGTTTCAAAATTACCTGGAACTCGAAGTGTATTCAGCTGATCAAAGTAAAAGTGGGGCAATAGATATGTGGCGTGCGAATGAGATGACCATTAGAAGACCATTGCGATTGAAGAGAAATTATTAGAATGAAGATGAATGAATGTAAATCAAGTTCAACTTTGTTGTGTATGAAGATTTACAAAAAAATTGATCAGTTCCAATATATTGTTGTTTGTGCAGATCATTGCTTTATCAAGTCTTTTTTAAAAATCTAGGAAAACACAACAAATATAGTAGAGCAAAGTGGACTTCATTGCCAAAAAGTAAAAGATACTGCCAAAAAGTATAAGACTTCAACACTTCTTGTCACTAACATTCTATCCTATACGCAAAATACCCAAGAATGTGGAAGCGTATACAAAATGACTCTCAAAAGACAAAATATAGACTATTAAGCAATAATAACTATTAAATTAGAAATTAGAGTCTTTCCCGGTTCCAACTTTGATCCCTTCATGAAGTAGTTTCATGCTCATAATAATTGCATCAATAATTGCAATTCTACATTATCAATGACATCAATCTCATCTTCCAAGTCACAACCTTCTTCCTCTTCATCTTCAATGACTTTGTTTTCCCTTGTCGACTTCGTTAATTTCTTGGTCATATTCACATTTAAAGTTTAAAAGTAGTAGTAACTAACTATAGTAAACAAATAGAAGTAAATTTGAATAAATAAAGCAAACAAGTAATAAATATTAACTTACGACGTCGTTTTCGGCTAGGCTCCGCTTCATTCTCAACGAAACAATCTACTATGTCCAACCATGAGGTATCATTGGGGATCGAGTGTCGGATCTTTTGCTCCACAATCCATTCATTGTCATTATCTAACTCCGACAATAGAATGGGATCTTGCCTTGTGTCCTATGTTGTTGGCGTTGGTCAAGAGCAGATTGTATTTGACAAATAAAGTGCATTCAGTCGCTTTTGTTCTAATCGATTTCACTTTTTGTATGAATCTACCATGCATGCATATAACATATTAGAAAGTTAAATTACTAAATATCCACATCATACATGACAACTAATTAGTATATGAATAGACAAACAATAATTTTTTTCTCAACTTGATCAAATGTGCTCCAATTACGTTCAACTCCGTAGCACTACAAGTCAAGCTCAAAATTTTCTTGGCCAATTTTGCAATTTCGGACAATGGCTTCCACAGCTTTCCCACCAATAAGCTACAATAATAATATTATAATTTTAATACGTAAAAAGACATAACATGTAATCAATGGAAATGTTCAAGTTAAATAAATATTAAACATACCAGGTTGTTTTGTGATCCTTGCCTCAATGGCAGATTGTCTCCCAAATGTCTCAACACCTCTTCTGAACACATCAAGTTGTTGGTCAATGAGATTCCTTTCTCGTTCTCGATGGAATCACACGCTCAATTGTTTCACAATAGCCATCCATGATCTCTTCACCCGCTTGAAAGTTGTCACTATAATGGAAATGAGGATTAAGATAGTATGCTGCCGCATGTAAAGGGCGATGGAGTTGTAGATTCCACCTTTCATCAATGACATTCCATATTTCTTGTATCTGATCCTTGTTCTCAAGATTCTTTGCAATTTTTTCCTTGGCTTGATCCATAGCTTCATAAATGTAGCCAATGGGAGGTCTATCATCCGATCAACTAAACGCAAAACACGAACCAATGGAGATGCACCAATTAATACTATACTTCACTCGGGCCAAAATTGTTTATCCCCAGTATAATATGCATTACCTGAAGTGCTCTAGCTTCGTTGAAAATGAGACTCTTCCCACTTCGTGCAAGTAAACATATTCCTCAAGACAACCCTATTATCAAGAATGCTTTGTAATGTGAGGTTGGCTGTGGCAATCGAGAGATGGCTGGCCTTGCTAACTCCCTACCATTAGTGTGCTCTCTCATGAGACTCAATACCCACGTGTGGCTATAAATGTACACCGTTACTTCTTGGCATTTTTAACGGTTTCACCTTGGGAGAGGCAAATCACCAATGCCCGAAAGTATAAGATCTATCAAGTGTGCTGCGCAAGGAGACCAGAAGAGGTGTGGCCTATTTTCATAAGGTATTCCCAGCTTGACATAAGCCAAGGCACTATTCGTGCACGCTTGGATTACATTTCTTCACCTACTTCCTGTACCACTTCATCCAACATCAAATACAGTTTTCAGCATTATGAAATATGCTTGATGTATCAAGGGACTTCAAGAAAACAATTCCCTTTGACTATTAACAAGAAAATTTGTAATGCTTCGACTTTTACCATCGGTCCACTCATCGGACATAATGGTGCATCCATATTTCTTCCAATCTTTCTTGTAGGCTTCAAGCTTGACATTCACCTCTTCCACTTCCTTTTTCAAGTAGGTGTTCCTAATTTCATAGTAAGTGGGAGGTTTTAATCCACTCCCAACTTACAAATTTCATCAATCATCTCTTTAAAACATACACTTGTCACAATGTTGAAAGGCAAAGCACATCCATAAATGAACCTAGAAATTTTGACACAACATTTTTCCCTATCAGTTGGTTTCCATATCTCATTCATGGTAGTTTGTTTTTTTTCACCTCCATAATCAACTTTGCTTCCACCTACATTTTCATCATCCCCATACATTGGAGCATTCTTTTCCCTCCTTTCAGCAACCTTTGCAACCACTTTATCAGTACACATCTTCTGAATGGTAAATAATTTTCATCTGAATTGCTCAAGCATGGTGAAGTATCCTTGTTTGTTCTTCCAATATGATTTTTCATTCTAAAACCCTCCCCACATCGCTTTCCACAATATTGAGCGAAAGTGGCTGTCACTAGGCTTAGACAGGTTGAGCCGTTAGAGATAATTATAGAGATGAAGAATAATCATTAATAATGGGGCAAAGCCCTCTTCAACTTGACGAGACTTCCATACTTAGAACATAACAATAATCCTACTCTTCTCAAGAGTTTGGAGCAAATCCCATGCTGAATTCAACCAGTACTACCATATGAACCTGTTATTACAGCCTCATTACTGGTTTACCATAAGCACCGAATGGTTCTACTACCGATAACCTGGGCTAGGCCAGGATGGCTTATACATAACTTCATGGGTAGATGTGAAGTGATGGATGCATCTAATATAATTGTTCACGCTACAGTACACATGGTTTCTTACATGCCCTATTATTGTCCTTACCACCTGCATCAGACACAAGAAGATTAACAGAGACTAGTCAATCGAGCTCTAAGCATTCTAACCAGCATCAGATTTCAGAATCCCACGTCTAAAAATTATTCAAGCATGTCAGATCGTCACTTACTGATATGGGATATTGCCAAGAACCATGAAACCAAACTGCTGCAAATCTTTAAACCAGTGGACCAGCAAGATTATCTAGTAGAACCCGTCTAAGTGTCGAGGAGACACGAGGGACCCCACAGGGGAGGGGTCCAATCCCCTTGGGATGTGCAGTTGACTTTTCACGCACACATTGAAGATTTTAAGCACGCATCCAAAGGAAAATGAACGGCTCCTCCACCCCTCGCTGTTCCTCGCCATTTTCCTCGACAATTAGAATTTACAAATGAAGCTTAGGACACGCATTTAAGAAAATAGTAATCCACCTACTTTTGAACTAGCTTCACTTTTTGTTAGCTCATAAGTGACGTTGTGCATTATATACACCTTTAATAATCTTAACACCCAACGTGGATACTAGCTCTGGTTGCAGACTTATCGCGGATGTATCACAAGTTCAAGGTTCCAACCCCGTTCGTCATTTAAAAAAAAATCAAACTCTAGTGAAACGTGACTGAATCAAAAGTTGAAACATAATACTTTTTTGGTACTAGCTCTGTTTGCAGACTTGTGGCGAATGTATCACAAGTTCAGGGTTTTGCTCGTCCTTTTGAGAAAAATCAAAATCTAATGAAACATGATTAAATCAAAAGTTGAAACATAACCACTTTTTCAAAGGCAAGATATCTCCGTTAAAGTTGAGATATGAACCTGATTTGTTAGGAAGAACTTCCTATATTTTATTATTATTATTTTTTAAATCTGTCCTTTAAATAAGTAAGTTTTGGAGCATTAGAAACATGTTGCCGGCGACCTTCCCCTTTTGTAGCATGTAAAGATGGTGGATGTCTCTTTCAACCTGTGATTTTTTGTTAAAGTTGATTAGCAAAGGCCAACTAACAAAGACAGGTGAAGGCCTACGTTAAGAATTGTGTTTATATCACATATCACATCAGACTGGGGAAGCTGAAAAGAACGATATACTGGCCATGAACAATCATTTTATTATTGTGACTTATAATGTTAAATACAATAAGCCTTTAATTCCCGAATGCCTTGTAATTTAAGACCTTATTTACAAAAACTACCTGACAAATTCAGAAGCAGACACCATATTGATTCTTAGGGACATTCCTCGCATATTATTATGATTCATCGAACACCATTATTAAATGTATAAAGTTTTTACATAAAGAAACACCAGTGAACTTGGATGACTTGCTCATAAATTAAGGTGTTAAGGAAGTTCCTTAAAAAATATAGCAATATTTCAGCATGACCCAACAGAGATAAAATCAAAGATAAACAAAAACAAATGTGTAAAATACAAAATAAGTGCAAGCTCCATACAAAAGACTACACTGAAATGAACTTAGACAGGACAGGAGCTTTATAATGATCAGCTGCTATCTATACACATATTGCTTCAAGCTTAAATCTTGAATAGCTTATATGAGTATATTAAAAAAAAAAAAAAAAAAAAAAGACCTTTCCTAGGATTATTTAGGATTCAGATTCTGGAAAGCTTTGAGAGGATCACTAGTATTATGTCCAGACAGGAGGGGGAGATCAGCAGGTAATGTTTCAACATTCAAAGCCTTCCTTGCCAAGCTTTTCGATCACTTCTTCAACACAATTTTGTTACCACTTGGTGTAAGGTGTAAACCATCTCTGCAAAACATTAGCTTAATAAGCCCACCAATATGCTTACTTATAGTGTCATCAATGCATGAAAATAAACCACACAGCCTCATATAATCTAAGGGGTGTTGTTTGAGTTAGATGTCTAATCTCTAACTAGAGGTATTAAGAGATAATAATCTTATCATATGCAGAGGTGAATAGGTGAATCTCTATGATGCTCCCACGTCTTTTTAACCTATCCTCTCTAGAAAGATTTATCAATTTTCTTTTTTCTTCCAGCTAGTAGCTTTTAGAGGGCATGTTTATTGTCTATCTCATTGGACTCTTTGCCGTAGTGGTTGAAAATCCTGCATTGTATATTGTTTTATTCCAATCTTGTATTGTTTTCCAATATATGTGCATTATTGTCTTATCGTGTATTTATGCCTGTGTTTCATTGGAGAGTGAAATTTGCTATTCCTTTCCACTTCAATAATTTACTTTTACTGACTATGTACCTATTTCACATCGTGACTGTTGTTCCATAGAAACTGGCTTAATAAGGTTTACTTATAATATCAGTAAAAAAAAAAAAAAAAAATCATTAGTAGCTATTTCCAAAATGTTAACAGGAAATCATTATTCCCATACAATATCCAGAAAAACTGAAAAACAAGGTTTTGCAGATAAAAAAAAAGAATAAGAATAAGAAAAGATTACCAGACTAACAATGAATAAAATCTATAATTATTGTCACATGCACGCTTGGGCTAGAAAGGAAAGGAAAGATGTAATGGTTTAGCTCATGTGATGTATTAAGAAATAGTTAATGAATACTACTTAAAGCGTGTCTAAATAAAATAACAAGTATAAACTAAACAACATACCAAGAAAGATTTCTCCCCAGTCCTGGATTGCTGCATTTTAGTCCATGTATCATTACAGGACCCCACATTCTTCTGCGACTGCATGCACGCCTTTGGCATAAGCACAGCAGCCTTCATTTGTTCTTTCTGGCAAAGCCTGATGGATTTTCACCATAAGGATGCCTGCATCAAGATTAGAATCCCACAAAGTTATTCAGTCAAAAGTTACGACTGAATGTTGCATGCGAAGAACAATAATTAATCTTCAGAAACAGAGCAACTAAGTAAAGGTTGAAGCGCAGATATTCATGTACCTAAGTCGTTCCATCTTCAATCAATGGGGGGTGGAGTGATTGAGAAGAACAACAGTAGTAGGCCATTGTTTCTGAAACCAATTAAACAACCAGCATCAAACAAAGTCAGCATGTTAGGACTCTGTCTACAAAAAATAATACAGCAACACAATCATGCGCATGCAACATAGCCAAGGGTCCCATCTTTGTTCATCACTTGAATTGTAGTGCAACAATATTGGGCCCCAAGTAAATCGTTGCCTGTCTGAAACTAATGAATCAAGCAATTTGGTTGGCCACAGTTGGCCATAGAAAGGACCCACTTGCAAACTCATTTGTGGTTGTAAGGCATTGAAATAAACAAACACTAATGAGAAAAATAAGTTAGGTCTTGCCACAAAGGGTTGCTTTGGTCATACAAGTGCAAGGTGATGTTACATCTTTGCTTAGAATATAATAATTAAGTTAAGATGATAGTGATGGGTCTTGTTAATGGGCACCCACAAGTTTAATGAACATGCATAAATATGTTTCTTTTAGCATATTCATATCTCAAGTACTTCAACTTTTTTTCAACTAATTTCATATATTCTACTAATTTCTGCTCCAAAACAAAATTCAAGCTATAGCACTTTGACCCATACTGATTTTCTACCTAAATGGAAGGCATGTAATGGCAATGGCAAGAACACACACTGCTGGTAAATTTTGGAACAAGATTTCTCCTTAAGAGTTAACTGCGATTTCTTCTTTCATTTTTCTTTTGAAATGGGAGATCGCAAAAACTTGGAACCTAGCTAGAATCTGTACCAGTTGGGTACAATTAAACAATTCGCAAATTCAACATAAAACATGAAAAATAAAAGCGTTCCTTAGTTATTGTCAGCCTGGTCATGTCTTATGTGGGGAAAACAGAATGATAAAATAAGTAAATAAAACCATAACCATTAAATATTACAGAATGGGTTGATTTTCTTTCTTTTTATTTGAGTATGGACAGGTTCTGATGTTCACGTTGAGCCGGTTCACTTAGTTAATGAAGAGCTATAAAGCTGGTTTGACATACACCTAACTAGAAGGAGTTGAGCTAAGAATTATCAGAATGCAACTGCAAATATTGCATCAAATATACCAGAGAACAGGAAGGAAAAGAAAAAAACAAAATCCAAATGCCCAATCCCGGACGACATATTATGGAATCAACATGTTTTTTCAGTACTTGATCGAACGTGCTTCATCAGGTTTCGGGTTTTGTACTACAGTTCATTCAACCAACCTAAGGTTATGTCAGCTAGAATACTGACAGATAAATGTGCATCACCCCAGCCTATCAATTATTAAACGAAATTATTGAATCAAAACTATGGTCTAGATACAAAACATCAACATCTTGTACGGGCACAAACAAGTGGATGCAAATTAAAAAGTGTGCCTACTGAATCACATGATCATGTAAGACTTTTTAAACTAGTAACCAAAACTTGGTTTCATCATCTCGTCGCTCTCGTTGAGAGATACTAGCAATGAGTTTGAGATTTTTGTTTTTTAAATCATTGAAACTCATCTTTCAATGGAGAATCACTGAACATTTGCGTAAGATGCGCTACGTTCGTACGATAACGTTCACAAAATTAATTATAGAGAGAGGATATTATAAATTTACAGTATTAAGAGAAGAGGATAAGTAACCTTGATGAAGGAGACGATGGCTTTGAGATTCTCAGACGTATCATCTCGAGGAACGTGTTGAAACGCACTGGTTCGATCAGGAAGA
The DNA here is from genome assembly GCA_003290165.1 of Berberis thunbergii. NCBI lineage: Eukaryota > Viridiplantae > Streptophyta > Magnoliopsida > Ranunculales > Berberidaceae > Berberis > Berberis thunbergii. Next base: position 187,029 of record QNQO01007263.1, on the reverse strand, counting down.
CATGCGTCGTTGGCACCAAAGAAACTACGTCACCACCTTCGGTGCCTCTCATAGCCCGCTAAAACCTTCCTCAAGCACTTGGAGTGCCCACCGGCTGTTGTATCCGCTGTAGCCACGAAGGACTACATCCACTGATCATCGTCAAGAAAGAAAACCAATAAGACAAAAAAAAAAAAAAAAAAAACCCTTAATTACTAAATACTGATCAAGAAAAGTGATTGGATCAAAGAAAATAAGGATATTATAGTACCCGATCGAGCGAAGTGATTGGCAAGAGATGCTCCCCAGCCTCCGTCCCCGAAGTGACTCTTCAGTGATAGAGTCTCCAAGAGAATTGATCTTCGATCTCATACTTGATTGATTACTAAACTACTTCTTCGAACTTCTTCTTCTCCCTGCAACTTACCTTTTCTTGAAAACACTCACTTTTTAAGCATGCAAGAGATGCAAGTTGAAGGAAAGAAGAAGAATTATTCGGTTTCTGCAAATCTCTATGTTTCCTTACTTAGCTTCACCATTAATGCGAAGAGCACAAATAATTGTGGTTAAAGCTGATGAGAGAGTTTCGTGAGAGAGAGTGTGCGCTTTAAGCTGTTTGTTTGTGGTTGTTTTCATCTCGCTTGGAGGTTTCGGGGACAAAGTTTAACTGAAATGTCCTCATTCAGATTTTGTAATTACGGAGAAGGGTCAATCAACGTTCTCACTTGAGATCTGGAGAGAAACGTCAATTGAAAACGCGTACTTTTCGAACGGAGGAGTTTTTCCTAGAGAGATCGTGCGTAAATGCTTGCAACCCAATGGAGTAAGGGCTTTTTCGTCAATTATAGATCCAACGTTCAAACGGATGATATGTGAAGTACGTCAGCATGGATAAACAAGTCACGCACGTGCGAATCTCGTGCAAGTGTCCACTCATCATTTCCTACTGGACCTCAAGATTGATTTATTACTAATTACTAGACCTCAAGATTTCAAAGAGGAGCGATTCCGGTGCATGCAGCTAATCTTCAAGGCGAGGTGCCGGTTTCTATTATATGCATAGTACTGGATAGCACTATGGCCGAAGGATATGTAGTAGAGGCAAACTTACCTCTGATTTAGGCGAAACAGTGGCGACATAATTACTTCTGAAAGATTTAGGGACTTTGATTTCTATTTTGCAGGAACCTACGACACACCCATTGGGTTTGGCGTCCTATTATTAATAATATCACACCTCTGATATATTTTCACTTCTGGTATTGTAAGTTTATTGATAGAGCTCTCAATACTTCACCTCATGATTAGCTATTTTTGCAAGACTTCCATACTGTAATAGTAGTTTCTATAATGCATATGATATTTAACAAAAAAAAAAATGAACATGGGAAGTACATCAACATAGAGGAGCAAATCACATGTGCATTACATGCAAGTGTTAGTGATCATATCTCATACAAAGCTTTTACGGAGTCGGGTTTGAGAATACTAATTTGTTCCGGTAATGGTGGTATGCACGTGATTGGACCACTCTACCCTTCTCTCCATAAGTTTGGAAAAGTTAAAGAGGGGTAGAATTGATCCAATCACGTGCAAACCACCCTCCCAATCATAACTCAATGCTTCCGGACCAAGCTTTCTAAAAAATTTTGTCACGTATAATTGTGCACGACTTTAGTAGATCAACTTGAACACATTTAAGTAACTCGATTAAGATAAAGGAACTTGAATTACACCCAGAATTTACGATTAATGAGCTGGTAGTGGTAGGGATGGGCACGGGACGGGATGGGACGAGATGTACACATTCCTATCTCATCTCGTTCATACGGGATCGGGATGAGATAGGAAAAACTTCATCCCGACCTCGTCCATTCCAAACGGGTTCGGGACAGGATCAGCGTGCTACCTGTGACTGCCGCGAAGATTATCATCATCATAAGAGCGTGAAAAATAATTTTCTTATAATTAGATATAGATGTGGCATGCAAATATAAGGTAGTCACTAAATCCCCTAACAATGTAGTCGAGTGGGCTGATTTTTAGAAAACGACATGATAAATGGGACCCACTAAGAGTATTGTGTCGTTGTGATGGCCTCCCAACTGATTTTACAATTTCATTACTGTGAGAAACAAAATTCATGGTTCCTTGACAAAATGACATTTCATCTTTTGTTTGGAAAGAAATATAGACCTATTGGTGATGCTCTAACATATTCATAATGGTTTACCATCAATACATATATCGTATTAAAAACAATTATTTTTACAGCCCAGGGCATCTCAAATTCTTGGCTACGCCCCAGAATGTTCCCTTCTGAATATGTATTACTCAGTTAATTGTTATTTTTCATCTTCACATGAGTATTATCAATATTTGGAAGTTAAATAATTGAAACCACTTTTATTGGGAATCCAAACAACAATATGCTATCTTTCTCTTGTTTAATGAATATTTATTTCTTGAAGTGACATTTTGTTACCACTGCAAACACCATGAGTTTCTGTCAGTCATCTGTAAATTTATATGAATAAAATAAATAAATAAATAAAATATTAAAAAATTAGCTCTAGACGGGATTGAAAATCTTCATCTCATCTCATCCCATTCTAGATCGGGACGGGACGGGATCGGAACGAGACGAAACGGGATAAAATTAGGACGGGATCGAGATCGCGGAATGAGATGCACACCCCTAAGTAGTGGTCGTTGTACTTTAAATGCTTTTAGAAGGATTTTAACTCCTTGTTCATCCGAGTTTTACTAGTTGAACTAACACTCATTCATGCTGGTTTTTAATTTGGGGAATTCTAATTGGCGAGGAAACGGGCGACACATCTTGAGGGAAATGGAGGGTTACACCCCCTCCCTCGACGTTTCCTCGCTAATATGACAAGCCCTTCTAATTTAGAATAATACACTGGCCCTTCAAATATTTGCTTGGCATTGAGTTTTACCGGTTTGGACCAACTTGTTATAATTCGAAAGAAAGAAATTAGTTATTCAAGTTGAGGTTCCACCGGTGCAAGAAGATTATTTGCTCACTCCCTAGATTTTCTCCAGGGTGAAGTAAAACAAATCTGTCTTCATCAATCTAATTCTCTTATATGCAAACAATATCCTCATCATGTCAACATTTGAAATCTACGCAATAGAATATGCACAAACAAAAGACATTAAAGCGTCACATCCATTTTGGAATCACTCAAGAATAGATTCTTTGATTTGGAATCCATTTCTTTCGTGTACACACTCTACAGGAACACCATTTTGATAGATTGTGGATTTCATTGTCCCTTTTTACTGAAATTCTCTCAAGCTCCAACCCAAAAGTTTATATGTAACAGGCCCCTACCAAAACCAACTAGGAATTGATTCTACATTGGTGTACTACCCCAAGCTCTCCACCCAATGGCATCATTATTTATAAGTACGAACAAGCTTTAAGATTGGTTTGGACAAAGCATGTATAGCATCCTCAACTCATTTTGATGCTCCAAATTCGCATTTTTAGAGATCTGACCTACAAAAGTGGGTTAAAATTGCCAAAGACTACTTTTTGATGGTCGAAGCACTCCGATGTTTAAGTCAATTAACAGTGGGAGAAGACTAAATTTGGACAGATTATAGTTCAGTTGTTTTTTTATACATTTGGTCGAATGTTCCATTTACCTTATATATTATCCGTCATTAACTCTCTGTATGACTTAAGCATGTAGGGCATGACGAGGGAAAACGTTCTTCACAACAGTCTCCTCATTCATTGAGGTACGTCCTTGGGAGAGTGATTCCCGCCACGACTTGTCTCCTTTGTAACGTCTCTCTTCTATAAAGGAAGAGATCCGTTGAGTTTGGATTCATGCCTTTTATTGTGATCTATTATCAGGTATTTTTTTTTGGCTTTAATGACTTAGCCTGCCTTTTCGAGCTTTTTGGATTGAGTTTGTTATCTGTTTTGAGATTGAAGTGTTTGATTCTCGTGATGGATGATCTTTGCCACATGTACGGTCGTGATTAGAGGCTTATTTGATATATCGTTAGTTATTCCCCATATTTAGTAGGCATGCTTATGTGGCCACTAACTCTTCATCGGTTGGCTTTTCGAATTTATCATTATTTTCTGCACAACATTAAATATCGTTAACAGCTGTCGATACGGTTTCTATTCCGCTGCCCATTAGTATGTTTGTTTCGACACATTTTTTGAGATTTCGTGCAACGATCATATCTCACACGTCTTTCCATTAGTTGTTTTTTCGTTAGCAAACCCTATAAAAGGGTGGAGGAGACATGTGTTCCTTTTTTACGCTATCTTCTTTTTCAGAGCTTATTTTCTCACTTTCTTCATTTTCTATCTTGCACAGTCTCTTTTTCATGGCTTCTAACAGAGTTATGAGTAGACGACAAACTTGTTTCTTGTGAGCCATTCTTCGAACCTAGGCAGGCAATGCAAGGAACTTTAGATTATGTTTGTCCGACATTCTCTCTGTCATCTGATTTAGAGATTGTTTTGTCTAGGATCAATGAAAGCCATGTTCCTATGCGGCCTGGTTACATTACACTCTATCCTGCATTGTTCAGGTTTGGTCTTTGACTTCCTGCTCCAGAGATCTTCTAGGCTTATTTGGATTTTGTGGACATCGTTCTTGCTCAGATGGCCCTAACGGCTGGAAGGTGATGGTTGCAACCATGGTTAGAGCTCTTCTATCAGGGATTATCTTGAATGAGAAGACTTTGCACTCTGTAGCGAGGCTTACGGTAAGCAATAGTCGTATTTGTTTTCTTCATTCGCCTACTTGTATGGGGAAGCTAAAGGATTACAGGTCATGGGCTAGGCCTTGGTTTTATGCGTCTATGGAGTCTAGAAATTTAAAGCTTCGCAACCGGCCCATTTTGCTGACGTTTCGGGAGCCCAAAAAGTGGAATAAATTGCATCTGACTGCAGTGGAGCAAGGAATCTATGAGCGGTTTCTCTCACTTCCTCATGTTGCTTTAGAGGATTTCCTCACTCTGGATGTTGTCGAGCGTAGTGGTTTGTACACTATGAACAAAGCGGAGCGTGCTGTGTTTATTGAGCATCGAAATTCTGAAGTCATTGTTGCTCGTGCTAGCACTGTTGTTATCTCTAAGAGGCGGAGGAACATACCGCTCCTACTAGCATTGATAGCAAAGTGAACTTTGTTGATAAAGTTACGGATTTCAATGCTCCTGTTGTTATTGGTGGTGCTGGTTCGACTACTACAAAAAGAAAGGCCCCTAGGTCTGCTAGCCCATCGAAGATGCTAGTTTCTAGTTCTTTGGTTAGCCCTGGTATTGTTTCAAAACGAAATAGGCTTGTTGGTTATGCTTCGGAGGCTGCTCATACTATTTCTTACTTGAATTCTGCTGGTAAAGGTGATGAAGACAATGTTCGTCTTGCTGTTCGGGAGGCTAAAGAGCTGAATCAGGCTATGGAGAGAAGTATGGTGAAAATATCTCATCCATTGAACGAGTATGAGAAGAACCTTGCATCTACTGCTAGCATGCCTGATCTCGCCAAGTTCTTTCAGGATGATGTTTGTGTCATCAATAATAAGGTGACACAACTTGCAATGGAGTTGTCTCCTAATCCAAACATTGAGAAGACCATTGCGGATTTTGGTTACGATTCTACTTGAAGATGTTGAAGTTGACTGTGGTCAAAACTCCAAGTCCCCTCTTTCTTCTCCAACTCGTACTGCTGATGTAGCGAAGTTGCTTGTTTCCTCTCATGCTCGTCCCACGCTGCCACTGTTGTCTTGAAAAGAACGGTAATAGTGGTACTTATGTCATCACCAATGTTCCGGCTGTCAATTCAGTTACCAGAGGTGGGGCTTCAATTCTTCTGGATCCTACTGTCTTTTATCCACAAAACGGTTGGAAAGAGCTTGTCCCTGGAGATATCCATATTAAATTGAAGAGGTTTAGTTGGTTCTATGAGATAGAAGTGGAGGTCAGTGCATGTAATCTGATCGTCTTGTGGCATAATCATTTGGCTGAGAGGGCTCTAATGCCAGTGCATTGACCTAGTGATCGCTTCAACCAAAGTTTAAATAGATATGGAAGGAATGAATCAACTCACTTATGTTGGGATGATGGGGTGGGATTAAGGTTGCACGTGATCATGTAGCGGTCGTGGAGAGGAAGATATAGGGGCAGGCGTTGTTGTTTCTGCATTTTACACCAATTTGAAAAGCAGAAGGCAGTGCATGCTGAGCTGAGAAGGTAGTTGATGTTGCTCGAGATTTGTTGAAGGAAGCGAAGTTTGTCCGAAACAAGTTTGTTGTTGAACTTGATGATCGAAGAAGAACATGAACATGTTGTGGGATCGGTTGGATGTTGTTGAGAAGGAGTTATCCAATGATATGGTTGGTCGCGATGAAGAATGCGTACTACTATTGAGCATTCTGCTTGTTGTAAGACGCTAAGGAACGAGAGTGTAGCTGGCTGTTGAGCTTGCTTCTATTAAAACGAGAACTCTACAAAGCTTCCACGATTGAAGGAGAACTTGTGTCGACTAAAATGAACTTTCAGCAGTTATGGATAGGTTGAGGGCTGCAGAGCAGCGGACTGGAAAACAACTTTATTGAATCATATGAAGGTCGCAATATGTCAAAATATCATGTGTTGGTTAATCAATCTTGAGGATGATGAGGAATATGCTTCCGATTTGCCAATGATCTGGCTGACAAAGGTTAACCGTCTTCTCCTCATTCAATATGTCGTTGTCGTCAAGACCTTGTCTCCTTTGATCGATCATGTTGGTGGAGATAAAGTTCCACCACCATCTGCTAAAGAGAAGGGTCCGACTCCTGAAGACAGAACTCCATTTCATCCTGCTGATCATGTGCTGAAGTCAATGCCAACCTCCTATGATTGTCCTTGTAAGTGATGCTTTGATTACTCTGATTATCTTTCTCCAACTATTGTATCTTCATCTCGGATGTAACCGAATAGAAAATCAATGAAAATATCTTTTTGTTTATACTTGTGTGCTTTTTGTTTTTCATAATGATCGTTTTCGATCTGCATTTCTTATGATGTAGTGTGTTTTTGGAAATGGTCGTAGACGTAGCTTGACTTCGTTGTTTGAGTTTCATATATTTCTTTATCTAACTTAGTAGTGTAGACTTGACTGAATTCCTTTTTTTAAACTTATTTCTTAGTTGTCTGTTCTGGTTTCTTTGATATGTCTTGCAGTCGAACATTGTAATCAGTCTTTAGCTTTTTATTAAGTCTGACTTATATGTCCTGATTTGTTAGGTATACTTTGTGGTCCAATATGGTGATCGGACTAGAAGGTTTACAAGTAAGTCTAACTCATGCGTTTGTCTTTTTGTTTAGGTAGTTGACGTGTTGGTCGGGCTAGAAGATTTTTTAGTAAGTCTAACTTATACATCCTGATTTTTAGTATACTTCGTGGTCTGACGTGTTGGGCCAGAAGATTTTTTTAATAAATCGACTTATACGTCCTAACTTTTAGTACACTTCGTGGTCCGACGTGTTGGTTGGGCCAAATTTTTTTTAAGTAAGTTTGACTTATATGTCCTGAATTTTAGTAACTTAGTGGTCCGATGTACGTGTTGGTCGGGCCAGAATATTTTTGAGTAAGTCTGACTTATAGTCCGACTTTTAAGTACATTTCATGGTCCGACATGTTGGCAGGCCAGAAGATTTACAAGTAAATTCCTAGTCTGACTTTGACGTCCTAACTGGATTGGAGCACGAGACGAAGGGTTCTTGGAATTTGAAATTTTATTGATAATACTTCTTCAAGTGTTTGACATTCCATGGTCTTTTGAGTTGTTCGCCCTTCAAATCTTCTAATTCTTGGTTTGTTGATTTTTACCACTTTGTATAGTCTTTCCCAGTTTGGATTCAGTTTACCCGCGCCTGGTTCTTTTGTATTGAGTTGGACATTTCTGAGCAAGCAGTCGCCGATGCGGAATGTGTGGGGCTTTACATTTTTTGTAATGGTAATGTGCAATTCTTTGTTGGTAGGCTATTATTTTGATCGAAGCTTTGCTCGTTTCTCATCGAAAAGGTCCAGTTCGATTTGCAACGCTTCGTTGTTATCTTCTGTTTAGAACTCTTTGGTTCTGAATGTTGGCATGCCCAATTTCTAATGTGTACCATTGCCTCGGATCCATATGCTAAGCTGAACATTGTTTCTCCGATCGGAGTTCTTTTCATTGTTTTATAGGCCCAAATGATGCTTGGCAATTCAGACACCCACAATCATTTTGATGCTTCGAGCTTCTTTTTTATTGTTTTTAGGATTTTTCTGTTGGTTACCTCTATTTGTCCGTTAGGCTGTGGGGTGGGGGTGCTGAGAAGTGTTGTTTGATCTTTAAGTTTTGACACAACTTTTTGACTTTATTGCCTTCGAGCTGTTTTCCATTGACAGTGACAATTACTCTGGGATTTCGAATCCGCATATTATATCCTTCCAGATAAAGTTTTCAATTTGAGCTTTTCCTATATTTGGCCAATGGTTTACTTCTACCCATTTGGTGAAGTAATTACTGCCATGAGGAGGAACTCTTTCTGTCGAACATTGGAGTATCCTACGATGTCCATTCCCCAATGCAACAAATGACTATGGACTACTCATCGGGATTAGGTTTTGGCCTGGCATGTGGGTATGCGAAGCGAATCGTTGAATCACAAGTCCGAACTATTTCATTTGCATCTTGCTGCATTGTCGGCCCAATAGTATCCCAATGTCAAGGCTTTTATGAGCTAATGTTCACCCTCTTAGATGGTTTCTGCATATGCCGAAATGAATTTCTCGTTGAACGTAGTCGGCATTGTTGGGTGACAGGCATCTTAGCAGTGAACTTTGGCAGATCTTATAGAGTTGTTTTAATTAGTGTGTATCATGTTGCTCTTTTTGTAAGCTTGTGAGCTTCCATGTTATCTGTTGTTAATGCGCCGCTTTGTATGTTCGTAAGGATTGGAGTTATCCAATTGGTTTCCTGATCCGTTGTATATGTTTATTGTGTTTGGTTCTCCAGGATTGAACTCTCTTGTATTGTGATGAGTGGATTATCAGTCTATTTAGCACATGATGCTTCCTTAGCCAAGTTGTATGCCCTTTTTTTTCCGCTCTTGCGCATCGTTGAACAGTTATTGCTATGAAGCTTTCAATCAGTTCGCTTATCTTTTGATGGTAGACTTTCATTCGTGCGTTTTTGACTTGCAATTCACTACTCAACTAGTTGACTACCAATTTGGAGTCAGTGAAAACGCTAACTTGTTTTATTATGAGGTGTTGGGCCAACTGTAATCTAACTATCACTATTTCATACTCTACTTCGTTGTTTGAGGCAAAACTGAATATTATTGCCTTTTCCAACGTCATTCCTTCCGAGTTGTACAAAATTATTCTAACTCCACTCCCCTTCTCGTTTTGTCGCAGCATAGGGTCCATTCACAAGCAATTGCTTCGGTGGTTTATTTCTTTTGATTGTTGTCCAATCGATGTTATTTGAAACCTGTGAACTCAGCGATGAAGTCTGCTAATGCATGAGTTTTTATTGCAGTCTTAGGAGCATAACTGGTATCGAATTTGACCCAGCTCCACCTCCCATTTCACCAATCTTTTGGATAGCTCTGATTTGTGCAGTACCAACCGAAGTGATTGTTCGGTCATAATAGTGATGGGGCGGGCTTGAACGTATGGTCGCAACTTTCTTGAAGGTACGACCAGGGCGAGTGCTAATTTATCTAGAGATGAGTAATTAACTTTTGCGGTAAACTAGTTTTTGTGTGCCTTTTCCTCTCGTATTAGTGTTAAACTGACTACATGTTCGGACACTAATAGATACAGGTACAATGTTTCTCTTGTTTTTAGCTTTGACAGTAGTTCAGTGCTCCCCATGTACACCTTCAGGCTTTGGAAAGTCTTTTCACATTCTTCACTCCACTTGAATGTTTTGTTCCTTTTCAAGATCTTGAAAAAGGAAGACTTTTGGCTGATGATCTTGAGATGAGCCTATTAAAAATTGGTATCCTGCCATTGAGCCTTTGTAAACCTTTGATGTTGGTAGGTGATTGCATGTTGGGAGGTGCTTGTATATGTTTCAGATCGGTTTTGACCCCTCTTTGATTGACCATATACCCAAGGAATTTCCCTGATTCCACTCTGAATGTACATTTTTCTGGGTTCAGCTTCATTTTATACTTTCAGAGCCGAAAGAAGGATTTCTCGAGGCCTTTGATGCGGTCATCTTTACCTAGGCTCTTGACTAAATTTCGTCAATGTATACTTCCATGATATTTCCTATTTGATCTTTGAACATCCTGTTCACAATACGTTGGTACGTGACTCTCGCATTCTATAATTCGAATGACATTACTCGATAACAGTAAGTACCTATTTATGTTATGAAATATGTTTTCTCTTGGTCCGGTGGGTGCATTTGTATCTGGTTATAGCTAGAGTATGCATCCATGAAGCTTAGGAGTTTGTGTCCAGAAGTGACATCCACTATCTGATCTATTCATGGGAGTGAGAAACTATCTTTTGGGCAGTCCTTGTTCAGGTCCGTGTACTCTATACACACCCTCCATTTACCATTCTTTTTTTTTACCAGAACTATGTTGGCCAGCTAGTCCATGTAGTGGGATTCCTTGATCATCCCTGCATTCATTAAGCAATGCACTTCCTCGTTGATTACTTGGTTACGCTCTGGGAAAACCGACCTTTTTTTCTGTTGAACTGGTTTCTTATCTAGGTTGATTTGCAACCTGTGAGGGATGACGAAGGGGTCGATGCCCACCATGTTCTTCATTATCCAAGCAAAGACGTCCTGGTTGTTTTTCAACAGTTGGATCAGCTGCTTAGTTAGTTCTAGGTGAAGTTTTGTGCCAATCCGGATTGTTTTCTTCCCTCTTCACTGTCCAGATGGATTGGTGTTGTCTCTTCTTCCTGTTGTCCAGTATTTGGTCGGCCTCTTGGACGAACTGGAACTGCATTGTCCTCTGGTAAGCCATGATCCATTTGTAATTGACCGGGTTGTTGTAATGGCTCCTCTAGTTGTGATTGTGATTGCTATCTGTTGGGGGCTTTCATTGCTGCATAGTGACATTCACGCACAACCGACTGATCTCCTTTGACGACTCAACATTGTCGCCAATGTGGCACTTCAGGCATTGGTGTAAGGTAGAACCTACTGCTCCCATTTCATGCAGCCAGTTACATCAACAACAAAAAAGTATGTTAATAGGACTCGTTGTCTCTAGTGTTTCTACTATGATTGGTAATCAGAGTAGCTCGAGTGGGTGGCATTGCTCCCCACTGAAACTGACCATGGGTTGGTAATTGGGTGTAAGTCCTTCGTTGAACTGCATCTTGTAGAATGCTATTAGGAATAGGAGACTGGTTGAGCTACCTGTGTCAATGAGTACTCTTTTGACCTCCCACTTGGCTATAAAAACCAATATCACAAGGGCATCATTGTGCGGGAAATGAACTCCCTGTGCATCGTCTTCGGAGAAGGTTAGAGTTGGGTGGTCGATTTTGGCGCGCTGAACAGAAAGATTCGGGTATAAGATCCTCGTTTGTAAATCCTGGATTGATCGCTTTCCTAATCGGTTAGATCGTTCATTATTTCCAGCTACACAAAGTAAGACGTATATCTGCACTCTGGACTGTTCGTTCGACCTCGTGATAGCGTTCACTTTCTCTTTCCCTATTTCCCTTTAGACTGTATGTCTTTCAACCCTACAAATTCACCGATTCATCCTTTTTGAATCAAGTACTCGATTTCATCCTTCAAGTTGTAGCAGTCTTCTGTATCATGTTTGTGGTCCTTCTGGAAAGAACAATACTTGTTCTTATCTCGTTCGACAAGATTTCCCCCCAGTTTGAGTGGCCATTTGACGTTCTCCTAATTGGCCATGGACTTCAAGAAATTTTCCTGATTCGTTTTCAGAGTTGTAAACAGTTTGTACTTTATGTTGACCGCATTCCTTGATCGTTCGTGTCGGGCTCTTCTAGATTGCAGCTTTTCGGGTTCTTATTTGATGAATTCAAACCTGCCATTGATTCAATATATTTTTGATTGACCACTTTCCTCTCGTGGCCTATCATCTCTTCTTCTCTCCTCTCTCATTTTCTGATTTGCTGGGAATGATTTTTCTCAGATTCGTTCCACTTCTTGGCGGCCAACATCTCCTCGAGGGTGATGTATTTTTAGCAGCTTTCAATAAGGCCGCCATGTTTTTCAGAGGATCTAGATTCAGAAAGTCATAAAAGACCAATTTTTTAGTTTGGATGTGAAATGGCTATGGTTGTGTGGTCACTACACCCATCGATTATGGTTAACTGGACAGTAAACGAGTAACATAGTGAAGCAAATAGTGAGGACCATTATTTATTCGTTGACTGCCAATGAACCTTGTGATGAAGGCCGTAGCCAACGCTTGGAAGGAATCTATCGATCTGGGTGGAAAGCTATTGAACGAACTCATTGCTATAGACGTGAGGATGGTCGGAAATATTCTACATAAAATGGACTTTTTGTTTTCTTTCAGTGCCATCATGTGGTAGAAATGTCGTAGATGATCAATCGATAGTGCCATCATAAGTTTTAAACTTTGGCGGAGTGAACTTTTTCGACAAAGGGGTTTTCATGATTGCATCTGAGAATGGTGGCTTGGTCAATTCATAAAACACATTGGGATCTGTAACTCCGATCATGAATAGAACTTGTGGAAGAATTCCATCAGTCTAGGAGCCATCTCATTGTAGTTAACTGCCTTTAAAGTTTGTTCGTCGAAACTCTACAGGAGTTTCATGGTTCTCTCGAACGTTGTTGGTGGAATTTTGTCGAAGTGGCGTTTGGACGTGTTCAACAGGTGGAACACTTCCCGAGTGAGATTTTCAACCACTTTAACTAGATAATCCATCTGGACTAAGAGTTGGTCCACACGAGGATCTGTCATTGTACTTCTAGATGTTTGAGATGATTGAGCCACCATACCGTGTGGTGGTATTGCATTACCTTGCATAATTGCTCCTCTTAGTGGTGGATTTGTGATGTGTCGACTTAGTAATTCAGTTCGCTGGTGGAAGGATTGTTGTAATTGTTGTTAAGCTAAGGGTTTGTGGATTACTCCATTTGCACCAAATCTTTCTGTTATTGATTTGCGCTAAGAAAAATACCAACAAAAGATTTTCTTCAAAATAGGAAACTATCGTTTCCCACAGACGGTGCCAAACTGATGCGTTCAAATCTGCTATGTTAGAGATTCAATCTGCAAAACATGGTTTGATTGTCAAATATCACCTTTTGGTAGTCCAAGGCACTCCGTTGCTTAAGTCAGTTAACTATGGGAGAAGACTAAATTTTGATAGAGTATAGTTCTGTTGTTTTAGCATACATTTGGTCAAATGTTCCTGATGATACACCAAAACGGTCCCTCCTTTGTGTTGTACACGTGTCATGATGATCTCGAGGAATGATAGGCCTTAGCATCAGCCCAACATTGATCCGGCCCAAGCGGTTTTAAGCCCGTCCAATGCAGTCCGCCAGATGGACCCGAATTCTTACAACTTGCTAAGCCCAGGCATCTCACAACCATCCTCACTCATAAGCCCTACTAAATTTCAGAGTAAATGTCACACATGGAGACTTCTATTTACGAACTAATTCTCGAAACGGGAACTACATCCCGCATATCTGGGAGCACAAGGCTAACATGGAAACTTCCTTCCACAACACGTGCCTAATTAGAGAAGGATTTCCACGGAGATCTTCTTCCCTAAATCTATGTCATCGATGGCCTGGTCGAACCAGGACTCCAGCACTATAAATAAGACATGAGGTTGGTAAGCTCCTGTACACTACAAATTCCTAGTTTACAACATTACACCTTTCTCATATCCCTGTCTGACTTTAGCATCGGAATGCTATCGGCCACCACAAATGTGGTCCGTGGTTCACGTGCGTTCCTTGTGCAGGTTTGCAGGTCAATGTCAAAGAGGGGAGCGAAAAATGATTGCATCAGTTTTGTGCCGTCCATGGGGACCGACAAAGTTCCTAACCTTTCACTAGCATCATCTCTCTTTGGGATGCAAATAGATGGTGACCACCAGATCACGCAACAATGAAAAATAAGGGGACACGTCAAACGCTTAGTTCGGCACTACTTAACCGCTCTTGACGGTGCAAGCAATGCACATGCATCGACCTCACGCTCCCGAAATAGCAGCAACACTGAATAACTCCAAAATAAATCCGATATCACTTTTTATACAGCAAAAGCCTGACGAAACACTGAAGGCGTACTTAACTCGCTTCAGAATTCATCTAATTGTCGTCAACGTGTGCAATGACACGACAATCATTTTGGCCTTCATAAATGGTCTGGGGAAAAAATAAGTTTTATAACTTCCTAATCTGACTCTCCAGCAAATATGACGGACCTAGCGAGGGAAGCAAAGAGCTACATCGCTCTAGAAGAAGAACAAACAATCGGAAGTAAAGTTGGGCCCAGGGAGAAGTCCCCCGATAGAGAGGAAAAAAGAGAATTGGTGGATGCAATATGCATGTTTTATGGAGCGCACTCCGAGTCCGAACTATCAAACAGGTCCAGGAAAAGGGCTCTCAGAGATATGAGGGTCAAAGTAATACGCGACGAACAACTAACATCGCACGCCCAAAGGCATGACCACCTCATGCCCCTAGCCTTTATAGACGAATACCTCCAGGGCATCCAACAACCACATAGTAATGCCCTGGTAACAATCTCTCTGGCAAGCTGGGAAGTAAGGAGATCCTTGGTGGACACTAGGAGCTCATTGAACGTCCTGTTTCTCGCACATTTTGTAGCATGCAACTAAAGGAAAAAGCATTAACCCCTGATAATCGTCTGATGATCGATTTCATGTGTAAAAAATGTTTTCCGGTGGGAAAAATACAACTGACAGTAGTAGCAGGAGAGAACACAACTAAAAAAACTCTATTTCAAGAGTTCATAGTAATCGACGCACCTTCAGCATATAATCCAGTCCTAGGGAGACCCTAGATACACCAAATGGGAGCGACAATCTCCACTTTACACCGGTGCATCAAGTATCTGATAAACCAAGTGGTCGGTACTTTAAGAGGCAACCAGGCGATCGCCAGATAATGTCAGTGCATGACGAGACTGCTACTAAGCGATTCTCACTTTGTAGCTGACTCATGAATCTGCTACAACAGAATCGAGACGTCTTTGCCCTGGACTATGCGAGACATGGTGGGAATTGACATGTCAATAATAACTTATTGCCCAGAGGTGGACCCCACGAGGAAATCCATATAGCAAAAGAAGAGACCCGTGGCTCCCGAGAGAAACGCGATCATAAAGGAGGAGGTGTAGCGGTTACTCAACGCGGATATGATTGAGAAAGCATGCCCAGACTGGCAGGCAAACACCGTTTTAGTAAAAAAAAAGAAAAACAGGAAATAAAGAGTGTTCGTATACTACACGAGTCTGAGCAAAGCATGTCCAAAGTATAGATTCCTGCTCTCCCGCATTGATAAGATCGTGGACGCCACTTCCGGGCACAACCTACTTAGCTTCATGGATGTCTACTCAGACTACAATCAAATATTAATGCACCCCTGGATCAAGAAAAAACATCTTTCATAACTGAGAGAGGGTGATGTCGTTCGGCTTAAAGAACGCAGTTGCTACATACCAACGACTGGTAAATCGAATGTTGAAAGAACAAATTGGCAAGAACATGGAGGTCTACATCGATGATATGTTGGTAAAGAGCCTTCGCAGCCCTGACCACATATGAGACCTCACTGAATCATTCAACTAGCTCAGAAAATACCAAATGAAGCTCAACCCACTGAAGTGTACGTTCGGAGTTGAGTCTGGAAATTTCTTAGGTTATATAGTGAGCAAGAGAGGAATCGAGGCTAACCCAAAACAGATTCTAGCCCTTCTTGACATGAAAACCCCCGCCAACATCAGCGTTGTTCAGAGCCTAACTGGGAGGGTAGTAGCACTTAACAAGTTTATATCTAAATCATCTGACAAATGCCTTTATTTATTTAAAGTACTAAGAGGAAGCAAATGATTCTCGTGGAATGAAGAGTGTGAACAAGTATTTCAAAGCTTGAAAGCATACATGGGGAGTCCAAAGCTACTCTCAAAACCAGCAACTAGGGAAACACTCTACTTATACTTGTATGTTTCCAAGCATGTGTCAGCTCAACCCTCGTACAAGATGGCAGGGGGACCCAAAGACCAGTGTATTACACCAGCAAAACCTTCGTGGAAGTGGAGGCACATTACCCGAACCTGAAAAAGTTAGCCCTGGCACTGGTTGTATCCTCTAGGAAACTGAGGCCTTATTTTCAGGCCCATTCTATAACAGTTCTAACCAAGCACCCTCTCTGCTCGGTACTGCATAGACCAAAGTTATCCGGCAAGATGGTGAAATGGTTAGTAAAACTCGGGCAGTTTGACATAAGTTATGCCCTAAGAATCAACGAGTTCATCAGTAGAGAAAAACTAAAGACATATCACCAGACCTTGGATTCAAGTGTCTAGGAATGGACCTTGCACTTGTGATGGATCATCGACAGGAAAAGCAAGCGGAACAGGGATCACACTCCACTCTCCAAGCGGCTTCACCCTAAAAAAAGTCTTCAGATTTGACTTTCCCGCTTCGAACAATGAGGCTGAATATGAGGCACTCCTGTCCGACCTGAAGCTAGCCTTAGGGATCGGGATAGATCACTTAACAACATACAACGATTCAAGACTGGTAGTCAACCAGGTCAAAGGAGACTTCGACAGCAGGGACCCTCGCATGATAGCCTACCGTGAAAAGGGACTATGCGCAATGAGTGGGTTAAAAAGGTGCAAACTTGTACAATGCCATCGAGACGACAATAAAAGAGCCGGCACGCTAGCCAGAGAAGCCTCAGCCTCTGCCAAAGTCTCAAGCAGTTTCATTGAATACCAAAAGCGAACAAGCCTTGACGAAGAAGAACCTAGAGATGTTTTCGATGCAGACGCATCACCGAATTGGATGACTTCGATCGTCAAATACATTGCAACTGGAGCCCTACCGACCGAGAATGTCGAAGCCAGAAGACTTTAAAATAGAGCGAAGAGGTACACTCTCTTAAACGACAAGTTATACAAGAGATCAGTGACAATACCCCTGCTTCGATGTCTGTCACCTTCTGAGGCAAGTCAGGTCCTGAAAAGGATCTACGAGGGTATATGCGAAAATCATCCGGGGGAGAACCCTCGCCCACAAAGCTTTAACGATAGGATACCATTGACCACCAATACAACATGACACCAAAGATATTGTCCGCGAGTGCGACAAATGTCAGAGGTTCGCGCCATACACACACATGTTTGCCCAGGCACTATCACCGATGACAAGTCCGTGGCCATTCACGCAGTGGGGGATGGACATCGTCGGACCGCTCCTAGTTTCAGTCGGTAAAAGAGTCCTTTTTGTGGATGTCGACTACTTCACCAAGTGGATCGAAGTTGAGACCCTATCAAAGATAGGGCGAGTTTAGATAGAAAAATTCATATGGGCAGCCCATCGTCTGCAGATTTGGCATCCCCATAGGCCATAGTATTGGTCAGCGACAACGAAATATGGTTTGAGAATATCAAGGTTAAAAAACTATGCAAAAGTTTGAGCAGCAATCACCATTTCTCCTTGCCAGGGAACCCACAAGCCAACGACCAAGCGAAGGTTACCAACCGAACAATCCTGGAGGCGATCAAAAGAATGCTTGAAGACGTAAATGACGACAGACTTAAACGACCATGGAATGTAGAGCATCTTAAAAAATATTATCAATAAAAATATTTGTTTTTACTAAGCTTCCACAACTGTCCATTACGACCAACTCGACCTCCGATCATCCCCGCTATGACCAGATTCAAATATTACACCCAACGCCCCGGTCCCTACGCGAAGGCAACGACGACCGAGGAAGTGGGAGTCTAGTCAATGCTCACATGCCTGACGACAAAGACTCGCCAAGGGATCATTGCTCTCTAACAGACAATGATCACCAAACTTGCCAAGTAAGCTTAGTAAGTTCGCAACTGATGACGACGACTTCTGGTGTGCGGTCAACGATGGCCAAGGAAGTAGGAGTCTAGTCAACATTCACATGCCTGACGATGACGACTCGCCAAGGGATCATTGCTCTCTAACAGACAATGATCGCCGAACTTACTAGGTAAGCTTAGTCAGTTCGCAACTGATGACGACGACTTTTGGTGCACGATCAACGATGACCAAGGAAGTAGGAGTCTAGTCAGCATTCACATGCTTGACGATGACGACTCGCCAAGGGATCATTGCTCTCTAACAGACAATGATCGCCAAACTTACCAGGTAAGCTTAGTCAGTTCGCAACTGATGACGACGATTTCTGGTGCCCAACGCCTAATTCTCTGCTCGCGAGCAACGATGGTCGAGGAAGTGGGAGTCTAGTCAGCGCTTACACGCCTGATGACGATGACTCGCCAATGGATCATTGCTCTAACAGACAATCATCGCCGAACTTACCAAGTAAGCTTAGTCAATTCAAGACTAATAATGACGACTTTTGATGCCAAACGCCTTGTTCAATGTGTGTGGGCGACGACGGCCGAAGAAGTAGGAGTCTAGTTAGCGCTCACACGCTTATTGACAATGACTCGCTAAGGGATCATTGCTCTCTAACAGACAATGATCACTGAACTTACCAGGTAAACTTAGTCAGTTCGCGACTGATGACGACGACTTCTGGTGCCCAACTTCTAGTTCACTGCATGCAGGCGAAGACGGCCGAGGACCTGGGAGTCTAGTCAATGCTCACATGCCTGATGATGAAGACTCGCCAAGGGATTATTGCTCTCTAATAGACAATGATCGCCAAACTTACCAAGTAAGCTTAGTCAGTTCGCGACTGATGAGGACGATTTATGGTGCCCAACGCCTAGATCGTTGTTCGCGGTCGACGATGGCCGAGGAAGTGGTAGTCTAGTCAGTGTTCACACGCCTGATGACGAAGTCTCGCCAAGGGATCATTGTTCTCTAACAGACAATGATCACCGAACTTACCAGGTAAGTTTAGTCAGTTCGTGACTGATGACGATAGCTTTCAGTACCCAACACCTAGTCCGATGTGTGCGAGTGACAACGGCCGAGGAAGTGGGAGTCTAGTCAGTGCTCACACGCCTGATGACGATGACTCGCCAAGGGATCATTGCTCTCTAACAGACAATGATCGCTGAACTTATCAGACTAGCTTCGTCAGTTCGTGACTGATGACGATGACTTCTGGTGCCCATCGCCTTGTCCGCTATGCGCAAGCAACAACAGCCGAAAAAGTAGGAGTCTAGTCAGCGCTCACATGCTTGTTGACAATGACTCGCAAAGGGATCATTGCTCTCTAACAGACAATGATCGCCGAACTTACCAGATAAGCTTAGTCAGTTCTCGGCTGATGACGACGGCTTCTGGTACCCAACGCCTAGTCCGCTGAATGCGGAAGATGACGACCGATGAAATCAATGTCTCATCGGCACTTTTACGCACGACGACGACTCGCCAAACAACCAAAGCTTTTCGAAAAATAAAAGTTTATGGACAATCTCAACACACAGTCTGCAATATGTGGACAACAACGATTTGCCTATGAACAATAGCAGCCAAAAGCAATCAGTTTTGATACAACTTAATTGAAAAAAGTGGGTGTTCTGCCAGCAGGTGCGCTCGATAATACTAATTCCACGGTCTGTGAAACTTCTAAAGAAAGCACGACAGTACAAGACAAGACTTCATTAAAAGTTGGTTTGTCCCGGGAAGGACGCTACAACTATTTTAAAGAATGAAGAATGGAAATAGATTCCTCAGCAGCTTGTCCCACAGAGCTAGAACCTTCATCTTGAGCGATGGTTCTGAAATCAGTCCTCCTATAACGTGTGAAGTCAAGGTCTATGCTGAAACGATCTTCTCTGATAAGCATGGGCCTGCAGATCAGAGGACCACTTGTCCATAACAACATCAAGGTGCTCCAATTTGGCCCGAGTCCACCCTAGTTCAGCATGGGTTGAGGCTAAATCAGATCCGGTCAACCTCAGTTGATACCATATATCCACAAACTCTTATTTGGAGGCAGACAATGCGCCTCGCGCGACTCCCAAGTTCATGACAGTATTGAAATTCTGCAGCCGACCAGTCAAGGAATCCACTAGGTAGAGAGCATTCAAATACAACACCTATAGATCTACGAAAGCCTTCTCTAAAGCAAGGACTCACTTTCGAGCTTCAGGATGTAGCACAATAGAACCATGTGATTCAAGAGCACAAACCTCCTCCTCGAGCCATGGTGACCCAAAACGTCAGCACGTGGTCCAATGTGCTCCCCCTCTGAGTTGTCAGGAGGGATAACAACATCAAGCAAGAGACGACGATCTCTTAAAATTGCTGTCTGAGGGGAGCACAACAACCCAAAAGTAGAAATTGCACGATCAGAGGACTGTCTCCTTTTCGAAACAACAACGAGATGCACACTCTCCTCCAGTTCTGATAACCTAGTCAAGCAAGGCATGGCCAGGCTCCTCATTCTCAAACAATGACCAACAACACCTTCATCCTGTGAACCAGATGCAACAAGAACGTTATGAGAACACCGTAGCAACCTGCTCCGCACAATATTACTTGGCATTATGACCTCCTCAACGGAAGTCAATGGGAGTCTAATAAACTCTCTTTCTATCCGTGTTTTCTCCACAGTAAGAGTCGAAACTGCAAACTTCCCTGAGAAATGAAATGACATCAAATTAGCATCACGCCTGGGAGTGGAAGATTAAGCCAACAACAAAGAAACTTACGAAGGTCAAACTGGAAGTATCTAGGGACTTGACGACCCCCAAGCTCGAAGTACGAAAAATTCACCAAAGCCAGAAACCAATACCTCTCCCAGGGCTCAATGTCATCCGTTACTGGTCGCAAACAAGCAAGGATATTCATTATGCAAATACCCCTAGTATCCAACTGAGCGGCGGTCATATGATGGACTATTTCCACGGTCAAACGAAGGTCAACATCATGCGCCTTAAGAAAGATTGCAATCAGAATCTTGAACCCGCTCAGAACCATTTGAGTGGGAGGCATGCGAAGATAAAGGAATAAACACCAGATGTCATCAGGTACTGGGAATTGGAGCCCCAATTCAAACATGCCCCGGTGCAACCCCATATACCCCTGAGGGAGTGAAGTTGGAGCCCTATCTCCGAACGCAGGAACGATTTCTAGATCACCTAGAATATGGTACAAACTTCGAAGCCTGATTAACTCAGTTTCGTCAACAAGGCTATCCTAAAACAACTTGAGGCAAGTAAAGGACAACAAATTCTTGGAAGTAAGCTCAACATTATCTGCCATCGATAAAAAGAACAAATCAAACTTTACAGCAACACGATCGCTTGAAGAAACAACACAAATAAGAACAAGATAAATCTTCCTTGAGACGATGAATATTAATAAAGAAGACAAATCGTATTTTTTCTTCTTGAGCAGTCGTGTATCCATTAGGGGTGGGCATCCCATCCCGCGATCCCGTTCTCATCCCGATCCCATCCCGTCCCGTCCCGTCCCGATTTTTTCGGGTCTTAATGGGATTGAATAATTCCATCCCGATCCCGTCCCGTCCCGATCTAGAATGGGATGGGATGGGATGGGATGAAGATTTTCAATCCCGCCAACCCCGTCCCGAGCTAATTTTTTAATATTTTTATTTATTTATTTATTTTAGGATTGCAATTTTATTGTAATTGAAGAAAAATGAATTTACTTGAAATCAGTGTAATTTATATTAGTCTATATCTACAACTACTTGATATTGGTTTATTTCTAGA
Organism: Berberis thunbergii; assembly: GCA_003290165.1. Taxonomy (NCBI): domain Eukaryota; kingdom Viridiplantae; phylum Streptophyta; class Magnoliopsida; order Ranunculales; family Berberidaceae; genus Berberis; species Berberis thunbergii. Next base: position 165,129 of record QNQO01007263.1, on the reverse strand, counting down.
ATTCTAAATGAATTATTTAATTGCAAACTCTTTAAAACTCAAAATGGGATTGCTAACTACATTAGAGGAGTAGCTGATGATACACAAAAATGATCTCTCCTCTGCGTTGTATATGTGTCATGACGATCTCGAGGAATAATAGGCCCTAGCGTCAGCCCAAAACTGATCTGGCCCAAGCAGTTCTAAGCCTGCCCAATGCAACCGCCAGACGGACCCAAATTTTTATAGCCTGCTAAGTCCACACATCTCACAGCCATCCTCAATACCCGTAAGCCCTGCTAAGGAAAATATCTCGAGGATGACCTTCGGATGAGCAATTACAGTAGCTATTTGCTTCCAACTAGAAAACAAATTCTAGAATATATGTCACACATGGAGACTTCTGTCTACGGACTGCTCTCAAAACGAGAACTACCTCCTGCATATCTAAGAGCACAAGGCTAATAGGAAAACTTTCCTCCACAGCACCACTCCTAATTAGATAAGGATCTCCATGAAGATCTTTTTCCCTAAATCTACACCATCAATGCACTGGTTGAACCAGAAGTCCAGTACAATAAATAAGAAATGAGGTTGGTAGGCTAAGGTACGCTACAAATTCCCTATTTACAACATTACACCTTACTCGGATCCCTGTCTGACTTAGCATCGGAGTGTCATTGGCCATCACAACGGTGGTTTGTGGCACACGTGCGTTCCTTGTGCAGGTCACCAGGTCAAGGTCAAAGTAGGGAGTGAAAAATGAATGCATCAATTCCCTTTATCTTATATAATGTCAGTTATTAATTCTCTGCGTGACTTAATTAAGCATGTAGAACATGATGAGGGGAGACGTTCTTCACAACAATTTCCTATTTCATTGAGGTACGTCCTTGGGGGAGTGATTCCCGCAACGACTTGCCTCCTTTGTAACATCTCTCTTTTGAGATATCTGTTGGGCCGAATTCAGGCCTTTTATTGTGATATATTATTAGGAACCCTTTTGGGCTTTAACGACTAGACCTGCCTTTTCAGGCTTTTTTGATCGGGTTTGTTATCCGTGTTGAGATCGAAGTGCCTGTTACTCGTGATGGATGAGTTTTGCCACATGTATGATAGTAATTAGAGGCTTATTGGATGTATCATCATATTTAATTAGGCAGTAGATATTGATGCAGCCGTTTTCCGTTCTGTACTTTGACCTAGTCCTGCTGACCAGCACAAGGAACGCACGTGAGCCACGAACCACCGTTGTGGTGGCTGATGGAACTTCGATGCTAAAGTCAGATAAGGATCCGAGGAAGATGTAACGTTATAAACAAAGAATTTGTAGCGTACCTTAGCTTACCAACCTCATGTCTTTTTTATAGTGCAAGAGTCCTGCTTCGACCAGGCCATTGATGATGTAATTTAGGAAAGAGATCTTCGTGGAGACCCTTATCTGATTAGGAGTTATGTTGTAGAAGGGAATTTCCATGTTAGCCCTGTGCTCCCAGATACGCGGCAAAGGGTAATCCATAAGAAGAAGTTTCCTTGTGTGATATGTACTTTGGTATTTGCTTCCTAGTTAGAAATGGAGAGCTATTGTATTTGCTTGTCCAAAGTTGATCCTCGAGATACTGGTTTTATCTAGGCTTATGGGTATTGAGGATAGCTATGAGACGTATGGGCTTAGCAAGCTGTAAGAGTTCGGGTCCATTTGGCGGACTGCATTGGGCGGGCTTAGAACCGCTTGGGTCGGATCAGTGTTGGGCTAACGTTCAGGCCCGTAATTCCTCAAGAACATCATGACACGTGCATGGCTCAAGGCTGTGACCGTTTTGGTGTATCATCAGCTACTCCCCCCGAGTTAGTGGGCCATCACATCGGTTCGCTAAGTCATCTTTTGGAAAGATACATCGCTCATGATGATTAAGTCTTAATCATCGCTTGAGTCGTGCACTGCATTTATTGAACGTGCGTCGGTTGAGTGAAAAAGAGGTGGAAACCTAATCCCTTTTTAGGTCATTCGTTGTGCGAAGACTAACTCTTCTATTTTCATTGCTTCTAAAGACATTGTTATGTTCATCTTGTGATTGATAAAATTGTTCATCATGGCCCAATAAAACCTTCTTGATGATGCACCTTGGCCAAGGGCCTTGAGTTTTTCGAAGACAGATTGCTTTCTGAATATAGCATTGCTGAAATCTGTACGAAGTTTGGGGTCCCGAGGACCTGCCATTGTCTGTTCTAAAAGGCAACCAGACGCCTATGTCGCCATAGGCGGGGTTCATCTACTTGCACCACAGGATGCTCCAAACCGAAATATGTTTTCCTGTTATGGATGTGATTTGGGACTTCTTGGAATTCCTCCAGCTCAGTTGGGGCCTAATGGAAACATGATCATTCTTCTCATTCTGATTAGGGCGGAGGAAGCTGGCTTCTGTGTGACTCCAAGAGTGATCCAGTTACTGACTTCTCCTCGGTTGAAGAGTAACGTTGTCTGTAAAATGACGTTGCCGACTTGCTTTGTAAATCTGCCTGATGACTTCAAGTTTTGGCAGAAGTATTGATTCTTGGCCTATGCAGATTCAAAGTTCTTCCAGTTCAAGGGTCGTTCGCTCGAACAGGAGTTCAAGCCAATTTGTAAGTACAATTTTTTCTTCTGATTCTGAAGTGTTTGATTGCATGCTAATCGTTGCTTGTGTTTTTTCGTAGGCCGGTTTCCCACTACTTCTCTTACCCCAAGAGGAGCAAAACACTAAGGAGACATTTTGCGGCTTGTCAACGCAAAATGTGGTGGACGTCATATGTGTCCCCAACTTCATTCATAGTAGGCTATGGGACAACTGACATGTGGCCCCCACTATTTACCGAACGTTGCGAGTTAAGTATGAAGATGGGGCCCCTTCTAAGAAGAGAAAGGTCGTTGGGGCCCAAGCTCTCATTTTGTCTGACACAGAGGAGATGTTTGAGATCCTTGCCTCCTTGGTGAGTTCGAAGAGGTTTCACATTAGAACTGGGTCATCTTCAAAATGATCTGCTCCTGTAAGTGAAAAGCGTGAGTCTGATCGGTTAGTCAGGGCAAAGACCGATGTATCTGGCTGGGAGAAGGACCACCAGCGATTAGTAGAGGTTGAAGACATGTTGAATCTCAATGTCGTGCAGATAGAAGCTCTAAGTGAGCAGTTGATGTGGGTTGCAATGGTGGCTTCTGTTGGTGTCAATTTGCACGGGATCGTTCTGATAGAAGGTTCATGTGAGAATCCTCCTGAGGTTCTTGAGTTTGATCGTCCTGTTGGTGGGTTGTTCGATAGCGGCCATGGTGACACATTCCAAGTTTCTCATAGTCCGCATTATTCGTCATCTCGTTCCAGACCACATCTCAAGGAGTTGGAGGGTTTGTTGGATAACTTGCTTCCTTTCCTTCAGATCCTATTAAGCCATCTCACACTTAAGGGTAGATTGTTCTTGACAAAGGAAAGGTTGCAGAGGAGAGCCTAGGAACAGTGGCGACTGCAAAATGTGGTGTCGGTGTAATTTCTAATCTGGGAGAGTTCCATCCGGATGTGAGGATATTCCTGTTTGTACCAGACTTAGTGAGGATGAACACCAGGAGGTTGACGTGGAGTATGCTTTGAGGAAGTATATAAGCAGGTGTCATAGTTGGCTGATGGATTACGCTCTAAAGCTCGAGAAGGATACGCTATAAGGGCATATAAACAAGGGTTTAAAGTACCTTATGTTGAGGATGTCTCATTTGAACAAGGTGGTCGTTGTTGGGACGGAAATTGAGGTGGTTTGAGAGAGGGTGTACACCATGGAGCGTGTCTTTTCGCACATGCAAGTGATGTATTCTTACACGCTTTACGAAATTGAACGACTGAAGAAGTAGGCTGAAGAGAAGGGGCTAGAGCAATTAGTTGTGGTTGCTGAGACTTAGTGGGTTTGCCTGGAAGCCCTTGAGTACGATTTAGCGAAGGCGGTGTTTGCTAGGGACAAATTCAATCAGGAGTTGGATCGAACCCGCCAAGAAATGAAGGTTGCTCAGGAAGCTGCGGCTGAGGCGCATTCAAAACTACGGTATCTCGCTGAAGAGAATGCCTTGAAGGAGGCTGACTGGGCTATTTAGAAACAACAATTAGAGTCTGATGTGGAGTTCAATGCTCAAAAGGTGATAATCACATAATTATAACATTAATATCTCTTATTATAATTTTGTTAATCCTTGTTTTATCTTATTTTAGATTAATTATTAAAATTTTGTGTTTTTGTAGAATGTGGAGCTGTAATGAAGAAATCAGAGAAAAATGCAATGAACAAATCTTAGACGGTGACTTCAGAGGAAGTGGAGGTGAAAATAACCTAAGCCCTTTACTTAAACCCAAAACCAAACCCATAAACCCAAACCCAATTGCCAAGCTCAATCAAACCCAAGACATATTCTCTCAATTATCCAAGATTCTGATTTGATTTAAGCCTTAAATCACTTATTGAACCCTCCCTATAACTTGTCCATAATCATTTTCTTATATTTCTATAAATACAAGAAAAATGAATTAGAAAGGGAAGGAGGAGAAGAGAATCAAGCCTCAATAGCCAAAACAAATCCTCTTTCCCTGACAAAGTGATTCTCATCACCATCCCAACCAAGCAAATCTCGGTTTTCTCTCCTTCACCCCATTGAAACAGGGGCGTGACAACCTTGTTTCACTTCACCTCGCCACCGTCCAACAACCACAGCCGCCACCACTATCAGACACCACCTCCTCACCGTGTTTCGCACACCCACAGCCGCCACCATCTCCCTGTTCCTCTCATCATCCCCTGTTCTCATCGTCACAAGCCGTGCAACACAACCAACGTTGCCACTACTATGTTCCACCTCGTGACGGAGCCCGACAAAACCATCATCGCCATATCTCGGCCCTCATTCATGTCTCCATTTCTTACGACCACCGTCGTAAGCGGCGCATCAGCTCGCACACCACCACTGCTACAGGAGCAAAAACAGGGAGCACCACCCCTGCTTTCCTCCCCTTTTTTTTCGTTCTCTTTCGCGCCTCTCTCTCTCTCTTTCTTTTGCAGGTACCGGAGCCGTTTGGAGGACGAAGGAGCTTGCGAGGAGTAGAAACGAGGCAACGCGAGCGACGCTGCTCGCTGGAGACGAAGGTGTAGGATTTTCAAGCTGGAAACAATTGATTTTCGAATCAATTGGTTATTGGCACCCCTAGTTTCTCTCTAAGCAGCCACAGAGCGTTTGTAACTTTTTATCGGGCTTCGTATCGTAAATCAAGTTGTCGTTACTAGCACCCAATAGCGCATAAGAGCACCCCGGCTGGGCATGGCTTGATGTTATTGACATCCTAGAAATCTGATGTACCACCCCACTGGACCTAGCGTTGTTTACAATCTGCTGATCTGCTGAGTACCACCACACCGAGGCGGCGACAAACCAAAAGGGTTGTATAAATTATTTTAATTTATTTTACTGACTTAAATGCTTAATTGATAATTACAATTTTATTTCATAAATTTGATAAATTGGTTTCACTATTCATGTTCGATTAAAACTTGATATGTTTGGTAGTTAGATTCACATTTTATAAATATTCAAAGCATGTGCTAAAATTATTAAGCTTAGACTTTGATTAATTGTGCATTAAAAAGACATTTAATGTTTGGTAAGAGTTTATTTGCTTGAGATAAATTGTTAATGTTTGACAGAAACTTGATATGATTGAAATTGGATTTTAATGATCACATCTTCGGTGTAAGCAAGGGATCCTCATCCCTAGAGCTTCTCGTTTATAATTTCAGTAATTTAGATTTAAATATATTTGCTAACTCTTCGGTGAGTCCAAACCCCACAAAATCCATCTCATCCATCTTTCCTTTTTATTTTATTTTTATTATTTTTAAATTATTTTTAGTTTTATTTTAAAAATATTGTAACCCCATTTGTCTACAAATTAATTTAATTAAATTATTAAATTTAATTGCATCCACTTTCCTCGTGGGATCGACCCGTACTTGCCGTTGTCTACCAGTTAGACACAGTGCACTTGCGATTATTACAAGTGGGTCAAATTAGCCTATTTATTTAGGCCGGTTAAGCTCGCAACAGGAGGCGAGGAAGGCTAAGAACCAACTCGAATTAGAGAAGCATGAGCTTAGTATTGTAAAGAGCAGTTTGGATACAAAGCAGTTCCAAGTTGATGCGCTGATTGACAAGTTGGACACGACAGACTAGAGCTGCTGACGAGTTTTGTTGGGTTGTACACGACAGATTGGAGCTACTGGCATTGATGAAGAAGAAGCATTTGGAATGGGATCTTGGCCGCTATAAGAAGACGTCGTATGTAGACCTGTATGTTGCCTTTGCATCATTGGACGAAGAGGGCAGTTTAGACCTTGATGTTCAGGTCATGGCGCGTATATACGTGACTCCTGCTCCCTCATCCATTAAGCTTAGCTCTTCTATTTTTGTACCCTCTGCGGTAAGGAGTAAAGTTTGTATACTTGTACCCATTTGGCTTCGACTGTTAATGAAAACAGTTTTATCTTAAATACGTTATGCATATGGTTTTTGCTCATTGTCACTATTGTGTGTTTTCCATTTCGCCTTGTCGTTTTACTCTGGCATATGCTAGTTGGATCAATAGGAATTCAAGTGGTTTGTCTGCAGTCGAGAGTTGATCGTTTACGTTGCGAGTGGCTCAGAGTCACTGTTGCATAGTCATGTCCATCACTGGGCATGTCGCGGATCGTTTAGCTGTGAGTTGCGTTACCCAGGCTGTATCTGGGCCTTAAGGTGAGTTGTTGGGGGCTTATCTCGCTTGTCTGATTTATCGACTGCAGCCGCCATCATAAGCGAGTTGTGATAGCTGAACGTATGCATTATAGCGTTTGTACCGAGTCAGGCATTGCAAGCTTGGATTGGTGTTCTATGTAGCACTTGTACGCACGTTGGCTGGACGATTTATGTGTCAGCGTAAGTGGCCTTTGGTGGTAATAGAATGCCAGCTCATTTGAGCGTGAAGCCACTGATCGGGCAGTGATTTATCTTTGCGGCCTCTGTTTCAAAAGAGAGTGATGGTCGCATGGCGAGCTGCTTAGGGCTCCCACCTTTTGAATCATCTATGTCCGAACAGAGTGGATTACAGGTTCAGGGAGTAAGGATTTGGCGACCATGCTGAAAAGCAGTGGTATCGTGGCAAGCCGTCGACATCAGTCAGGGAGTGACTAGTCCCCACCTTTCAAATCATCTATACTCACGTAGTGGGGGCTACAAGTTTGAGACGAAAGGGTTCGGCGACCAGGCTAAAAAGTAGTGGCCCCGTGGCAAGCTGTCGGAATCGGTTTGGGACTGACTAGGCTCCCACCTTTCAAATCATCTACACCCATGCGTATCAAGCTAAAAATTTGGGAGTTTTCGACGGCCATGCTAAAGAGCAATGGCCCCATGGCAAACCATCGAAATCAGTTCGGAAGTGACTAGGCTTCCACCTTCTAAACCATCTACACCCATGCATTGGGGGCTACAAGTTCAGGGTTAGCAATTCGACGGCCAAGCTGAAAAGCAGTGGTCCACTGATGAGCTGTTGAAATCATTGAGGGACTGACTAGGCTCCCGCCTTCCAGATTTCCTCGCAACGTAAACGATCAACTCATATTGTGGATAAGAAGTACAGATTTCCTCCCAAGGGAGGAGTCTGTCGTTTATTCGCTTGTGCTTCGATGTTACCTTGTGTCGCTATGCTCGCATGTATGTGGTTCATGCTGCTAGCTTATGGTTAATTATAGTGTTGGTCGGTACATGATGCTTTTGGGGATGGTATCTCTCAGTCACCCCGGGTCCATGCATGGGAAAAGTGTCCTCGATTGACAACATTGTGAAACCTTGGCTGCACCACAACTCGCGACCATCCTCATCTGCCTTCTTTTACTTCGTTCGGGAGGTCGGATGTCGTTTGAGGAAGTCTGCAAGTAGTTGCTGGGTTCGTGTTGTCGTTGTTGGGTCACATTCTTAGGGCGATTTGGAAGAGCGAATAGTTGCTTTGTACTCACAGCCCCTTCTTGCACCTTTGTCCTTGATCTTGGGAAGGGGTCGAGCGAAGTTTATTTAGAGCTTTCTTTGGCTCTCCTTATGTAGTCGGACTGTTTAAGCGAATCCTTACTCCATGTCGCATCGAATTCAGATGCTTGTATTATGTAGTCTTTTGTATCCGCCTCTGGGCGTCCATTGCGCAATGCTTTATTTATTTTTTGAATGTTTGCAAATCACATAAATTTTTAAGAACTAAAACTCTACATTGACTATGGAAAGGGGAATAAACAACTGAAATAGACTAACTATTGATGGAGAGAAGTTGATCCTGGCCCTCAAGTGAATTTGTATGGCTCTTGTGGATCATTGGTACTTCCAGCGGATTGTTGAGCTCTACTGATGCCATAGAGGCTACTAAAGAGTAAACCTTGTGGGGAGTTAATCATTGCACCGACGGAATGTATAGGGGTTGCACTCTCGCCTGCCTTGATATCCCCATTCTGCTGGGGTTGAAGAGCAGAGTGTTCCCGTATCGCTTGACTATCTCATTTCTCTGAAGTAAGCCACTGTTGTTGGAATCTCGTGCAAGTGGAGTGATGCATCTGCAGTCACTAGGCCTGGCTCTGGTTCAAATAGCACTGTGGGATCCTATTGGATCTGGGAACATTCTATTTGTTTCAATGCAACATAATGGCAGCCTCGTGTCGTAGGTTGGTCTCCAATTATTGTTCTTTCAGAGTGATTAGTGGTGTACTTAATGTACTGGTGAAGGGTGGAGACTACTGCTTCCATCTGGTGGAGTCATGGTCTTCCCAAGATAAGGTTGTAGGTAGACGGTGCATCTACTACCATGAAGTCCAGAAACAAGACATTTCTCAGTTGCGACTCTCCTGCTACTACTGTTAGCCTTATCTTCCTGATCGGCTAGCATTTCTCTTTGCTGAATCCAATCAGCGGGTGGTCTGAAAACGCCAGGTTCTCCTCATTGAGGTCTATACCGCTGAACGCATTGTAGAACAGTACGTTGAGTGAGCTCCCTGTGTCCACTAGGACTCTTTTTTCCTCTGATCACCTTGCAATAGAGACCAAGATGATTAAGGCGTCATTGTGCGACGCTTGGACTCCTTCGACGTCCTTGTCCGTAAAAGTCATGGTGGGAATGGGGCTTTGAACCTTCGAGTAGCAAATGTGTTTGTATTCGTCAGCGGGTTTTGTCCGCATCTCCAGTAGAGTCTGTTTGCGGGACCTGTGTGACTGGTCTTCGTCTGGTCCGGCCGCATGAAGGACATAGATTATGCCCGGAGTCTCATTTATATCTCCTTAACTGACTCCCCCGATCCCTGGATCGTTCTGGTTGCTTATCAAAGTTCATAAATTCCTTTAGCTTGCCCTTGCGGATCCAATACTCAATCTCATACCTCAGAATCTTGTAGTTGTTGGTATCATGGTCGCCCTCCTTGTGGTATGAGCAGTACTTGCTATTGTCACGCTTGGAGGGATTTCCGCGTTGCTTTCGGGGCTACTTCAGATCTTTCCAGTTTTTTTGGAGTTCAGTACGTCCGAGAGGCTGAAATTGAGGGGTGTCACGGCTCTAGATCCAACATAGTTGGATGATTCTCTAGCTTGGCCCGGCCAGGGTCTGACTTGTTGTCATTACACTTCCTCTTGCTTATTTCTTCATCCTCGCGTCTCCTTCCCTTTTCCCCTCATTCCCGTCCTTAGGAAGTGGAAGGCTTCTTCTCACCTTCGGTTTCCCTCTTAACGATCCGCAACTCCTCTAAGGTAATATACTTTTGGGCGTTCTTGAGGAGCTCCATCATGTCTAAAAGGGGTTTTAGGGTGAGGTCTTCGTAGAGTTTTCCCTTCTTAAGGCCTGCGCCGAAAGCTATCACGGTTGTGTCATCGTTGCAACCATCAATGAGCGTAAACTCGTCGTTGAAGTATGTGACATACTCTCTGAGCTTCTCATTGGATCTATGTTTCAGAGAGAATATGTAGTGTGGGCCTTTTCAAAGACGCTAACTTCCGATGAAATGTGTCAGGAACTCCTTCGACAACGTCTTGAAGGAGTCGATTGACCTCGGCTAGATGTTGTGGAACCAAGTTAGTGCTGACTTCTTCAAGATAGTGGGAAAAGTTCGGCACACCATCAACTCAGATCTTTCTTTGAGGGCCATTACATGCTACTAATGGCGCAGGTGGTCGAATGGGTCGGTGTTCCCGTCGTAGAAGACGATCTTCGGAGGCGTGAACTTCTTTAGAGGCGTGAACTTCTTCGGAAGGGCCTCGTTCATAATACGATCCAGAGAGACGATACAACATGTTTGTGTCATGTGCTTCCTTGCAGAGGAGGTTCTGAGTGTCGAGCCTCTCTGCCTTGGCGGTCGACTCCGCATAAACGGCGCCACCTCCTCTAGTCCAATGAGAACTAGCAGGGGCTTGACTATCTTGTGTTTGCTCTCTATCATCCTTCGAAAATGGAGGCATGTGTTGTTCCTGATCTCCATTAGCAGGTGGAGGGTTTTGTCGTGAGAGAGCCTCCACCGCTTTGGCGATTTGCTATATTTGAGATGACAACATATCTATCCTGGAATCCATCATTGTTGTTGCTAGCGCGGGGGCGTGAGTCTGCTGCCCATGCATAACCAAAATCGCTGAAAGCGGCGGTATAACGCCAGTCTGAGCGTTTGACGTGTCCCCTTATTCTCCATTGTTGCGTGATCTAGTAGTCACCATTTCTTTGTATAATTCGGAAGGAGATGATGCTAGTGAAAGGTTAGGAACTTTGTCGTCCCCACGAACGACGCTAAATTGATGCAGTCATTTTTCGTTCTCTGCTTTGATCTAGTCCTGTTGACCTGCATAAGGAACACACGTGAGCCATATAACACCGTTGTGTAATGCCGATGACACTCTGATGCTAAAGTCAGACATGGATATGAGGAGGGTGTAATGTTGTAAACAAGGAATTTGTAGTGTACCTTAGCTTACCAACCTCATGTCTAGTTTATGGTGCAGGAGTCCTGGTTCAACCAGGCCATGGATGGCTTAGTTTAGGAAGGAGATCTTAATGGAGATCTTTATCTAATTAGGAGTTGTACTGTAGAAGGGAATTTCCCTATTAGCCCTGTGCTCCTAAATATATGGGAGATAGTTTTCAATCTCAGGGTAATCCGTAAGAGGAAGTTTTTCTTGTGATATGTACTCTGGTATTTGCTTCATGTTGGAAGTGGAAAGCTACTATAATTGCATGTCTGAAGTTGATCCTCGAGATACTTGCCTTAGCAGGGCTTACAAGTATTAAAGATAATTGTGGGACGTGTGGTCTTAACAAGTTGTAAGAGTTTGGGTTCGTTTGGCAGACTGCATTGGGCAGACTTAGAACCGCTTGGAGCGAATCAGTGTTGGGCTGACGCTCGGGCCCGTAATTTCTCGAGATCATCATGAACGTGTATGGGTCAGGGGTGTGACCGTTTTGGTGTATCATTAGATATTAACATGCTTCCTCTGCTTCGCAAGAGCTCAATAAAAAAGGTTTACATTATTGGGTTTATATCTTGATGATAATAGTTTTCCCACAAGGAGAAAAACAGGTACTCATTCAACATTCAATATAAATGATAGCATGGCATTTTGTTAATAATGTTTGTTGGTTTGTTTGATTAGATTTATCCTTGCTATTATCATGGAGAGAATAACAAAGAAAAATAAATTAAATGGAACAAATAACTTGAGTATGAAATGTTTTCAGATCCTTCGTTAATAGTAGCTTAAGAGGGTGTTTGTTTTTTTCAAGTGCTTAGAAGCTAACTTTTAACTGGAGTTAGAAGTTCTAAACGAGCTTTTGAATGACTGTTTGTTTTGATTCTGAATGGGTTGCTGATTAGAAGCTTTAAAATTAAAATGTGTTTATTTTTAGGTGGTGAATGAGAACTATTTGACAATTTCCCCCCACTAAGAAGACACATATAGGAATGGTGAGATGGTGGTTGAAAATCCAACATTATACGATGGTGATCAAATTGTCAAAGTTTTCAAAACTACATCTTACACAACGAAAACTACACGCTACATAACAAAAACTTGAAAATATACACGAGAAAGAAAACAAAAATGAAGGAGAAAAATGAGATTGTTGGTAGAGGAAAGGGGTAGTAGCAATCATTATTGATTTATTATGAGGTTATTATTGGAACTAATTTTCATTAAACACTCAGTGTTAAGTGATCAACACCTTCATGGTGTTTACTCCAATCAGAAGCAAAAACAAATACTCTAAACAAGGTGTCTGACTTTTTATCTAAGATTCACTTCTAAACTTTTCAATTGCACAAGTATCATGAATTGACATGTTCCTATGTGACATGGTGAAATGTGAATTTGAAGTTCTAAAACATCATCAAATCTTGGTTGGCATCCCATCCCAAAATCAGGCAAGTTGTGCACCCAAGTACATTAAGTTGGGCCTTTTCCTGGGCTAATGGCTTTCAACCCCGGAAAACCGCCTACCCAACTCGAAGTATTGATCAATAATGCTTAGAATTCTAATTGGACCTTATGGGTCAAAAGATCATGTGTTGGGCTCATCTCAGCCCACCCAAAAATCATTCCTGGAATCCTGGTATCCGTTACCCCTAGATACCCGCTGTCATTAACTACCAAAAAAACATATCCGTTGAAGACCTGCCTCGAGATGCCACAAAACACACATCTCAATACACTCTCTCATCACTATTCACTCTTCCACTTCTGCTGATGGAACTGATGACGTTTGTTCACTTCACTTTCCCTTCCACTTTCACCTCTATTCGCCAAACCCTTGAGGATGAGATAATAAATCTCCACCACCACAACCTTGTTAATTTTCTCTTTTCCTGAAAACCCTAAATTCTTCTGAAATTTGGGATTTTTGTTCAAGATTCAGTAGGGTTTGGTGTAGAAAACCTAGGGTTTGATTCGTACATGTTGTATGGCTTCTGGTCCTCTGCTCGGCGGAGGTGGAGGTGGAGACGGATCGTCACGCGAGAAGCAGAGATGGACCGATAGCAACAAAGTCTACACTCGTAAATCCTTCAACAAATCCAGTGTTACAGGTGGTGGTGGTGGCGTGTCAAACAAGTCTCTTCTTCTTGAGCATCCCCAAACCCTAGCGTCAGAAGAACCTAATTTGTCTTCCCAGCAACAAATCTCCGTTCGTTCCGACGACTCGTCAAGCCTAAAGGTAGTAAGTGGGATGGCGCCAAACCGCGATCCACCTCCTCCGGGGAACGGATCGGTGAGATCGGGGTTTGCAAGGGCTGAGAACCGTGTGACGATTAATTTGGGGACAAAGCCGAAGCAAGAGATTAGGGAGCTGAGGAGGAGACTGACTAGTGAGTTGGAGCAGGTGAGGAGCATGGTGAAGAAACTCGAAGCGAAGGAGCTGCAGCTTGTGGTTGGTGGGTATAGTCATTCCCAGCTTTCGATGAATGATGCTGTGGATAATGGTAGGTTATTGAGAGTGAATTCAGATGTTGCGTCTGTGGGGTTGCAGGATTCGCGGCCGTTGCACCAGTTGAGTGTTTCAGTGGTGGAGAATAGTCAGGGTGGGCTGAGTGATGTAGTGGAAAAGGAGAAGAGAACACCCAAAGTCAACAAGTATTATCGGAATTCGGATTTTATATCCGGGAAGGAGAAGTTCCCTCCTCCGGAGAGTAACAAGAAGTCCAAGTCTCATAGTAAGAAACATGGTGGTGGTGGTGGTGGTGGAGGGAATTATGGGTTTGGGATGGATAAGTCGAATCCGGTGTTCATGGAATGTAGTAGTTTGCTTGAGAAATTGATGAAACACAAGCATGGGTGGGTCTTTAATAAACCTGTGGATGTTAAGTTGCTTGGGCTTCATGATTACTACACCATTATTAAGCATCCAATGGATTTGGGCACGGTGAAGACGAGGCTAAACAAAAATTGGTACAAGTCGCCCAAAGAGTTTGCAGAGGATGTGAGATTGACATTCCGTAATGCAATGACTTATAATCCGAAAGGGCAGGATGTTCATGTTATGGCGGAGTTGTTGTTGAAGATGTTTGAGGATGGGTGGGCTGTGATTGAGGCTGAATATAATCTGAATCCGAGGTTTGAAGAAAATTATGACATTGGCGCGCCAACCCCTACTTCGAAGAGAACCCCTGCTCCGCCACCTTTTAGTGAAATGAGAAAGACTTTGGATAGGTCAGAATCGACTACTCTTCCGAGTGAATTCAGACCAAAACCCACCGGTAGTGGTGCTCCTTCTGGGAGGACTCCTGCTCCGAAGAAGCCCAAGGCGAAGGAACCAAATAAACGGGATATGACCTATGAGGAGAAGCAGAGACTCAGCATGAATCTTCAGAGCTTACCCCCTGAAAAGCTGGATAACATTGTTCAAATCATTAGAAGGAGAAATTCGTCCCTGTGCCAACGTGACGATGAGATTGAGGTGGATATAGATGTTGTGGATCCAGAGACTCTTTGGGAACTTGATAGGTTTGTTACTAATTATAAGAAGAGTTTAAGCAAGAACAAGAGAAAAGCTGAACTTGCTATGCAAGCAAGAGAACCTGAACAGAGTGCCCAAGACAGGGTGAGCTCATTAGTTGAATTTTCGTACTTTTCTCTTTGTGTGTTTCCCTCTGTATAGATAATGGAGTTTGGCTACAAACCTCTGATTTTGTTGTTTGTATATACAGAATCCTAAGCCAGCTGTGGTCGAGGCATCAAAGGAAACAAAATCAGGTAATAATGAACCGTTAACAAGTATTCGCCAGCCATTCCGTGTTGCATATAAGTATCATACTATAATTACAGAAATTGCTTAAATCTGTGATTTTGGCTGCAGACGAGAAAAATGCAGTACCTTCCTCACCTGTTCAAGGAGAAAAACAAGGGGATAATGCAAGTAGATCTTGTAGTTCAAGTAGCTCTAGCAGTGATTCTGGATCCTCGTCAAGTGGTATATATGTGCCTTTCGTATTGAGTTTTTTCAGATAGGCTTGTCTGAAGTTCTTTCATTAGGATGGTTATGTTGGTAATTCGGTATGTAGTTAGAGTTAGTGATTCCTTTATGTCTGTGTATCCTGCAGATTCTGACAGTGATAGCTCATCTGCATCAGATGCAGGGCCGGCTTGAACCAAATGAATCTAGGTATAAATCGAAGCTCTAAGTTCACTGGTTTAACAATTGCACATTATATCTGTTTCAGCCCACAAACATGTTTTTTTTTGTCTTTTTAAGTTTTGTATTGCCTTGTCACCTTTGTTCCTGTAAATTTGATTGCGGCATTCTTGCAGCTCTTCTATATTGTCATAGTTTGTTGGATGCTTATATAGCGAAATCAGTCAATGTCCTAGTACTATTTACAATCTAATCCAACTGCGACACTAGGGGTGTGAGGTATTAGGTTGTGTCAGGTTATAAATCATGTTAGTAACTGCTCAGTACGGTTTATATTCAATTTTTATTGTGAAGTTTGAATGTCATTGCAAAAAAGAAGTCACTTTCTGTAGTAATTGATTTACTTCACTGTCAATAATATCTTCATTTAATTTGATAAATTCTATATAAATATGGCAAGGATGTATATTTAAGTGCAGACTGATGTTTGAGGATCGAGAATACGAAACATATTTTGGCAAAATAGGTGTAACTCAAATACACCATTCCACAGCCTTAGCCTTTGGCCCAACCATCATATTAATGATAAACTAAGGACACGTTGCAAGAGTGAAACAGTAAATAAGGAAGAAGAGGAGGGGCAGATGGTGCAAGACAGCTTTCTGTATGAGGGATCCACTTAATCAAGATCAGCATATATTCTTAAGAGTAGCAGAAACTAGTTGATGCCAGTTTCTCATGGTAGGATCAAGCACAAGTAGGAACAACAAGATTTGATGGCCGAAGAGTCTCCGTCCTTTGGGTCAGATTGTATCCTTGAGATATGAATATGAAGGATCATACTATTGCACTTTTTCCAAGGATTGAGATGAAAGAGATCCCAGAGACTGATGTTTAGGTGTTGAGGACAGAAGATGTGGTTAACTAGTTACCACAGTGGATATTGGGCCAGGTAAATCATGTGGTAATTAAGCAGGAGATAACTGGGTGGACTGTAGGCCTGACAGTGTTTACAGCATAAATCTAGGATTAAATCTATCAATAGCAGTGGTGTAGGCTTCTTCTGATTGTTGGTAAGTCGAACCCGCTCATCAAGCTCAATTCTTTGAACATGGTTATTGGATATCTGAAGCAACGGACTCAAGCAACGGACTCAGGGGCTCTCCCATTCAGGGTCAAATTTGTAAGGTATCAAGTTTAGTACAAGGCGTGGATAGTAACATTGCAGATGAGATGGACATACTTGTAGGAAGCAGAGGTAGATTGCAGCTTGCATAATGGGTAGGAGGAGATGGTTTGGGCGATCAGAACAGTGAAGGAGATGGGTTCGACTGTAGAGGAAAAGCAGGATGGGAAAATATTTTCACATGAGGGAGGTACTCTTATCTCTTATCTTGAAAGCGAAGGCACTTGCGTTTGCTTGATGTTGGATGCCTGAAGCTGGAAGAATGAGGAAGAAAGAAAACACAATGAACAGGTGAAGATGCCTCAGGTTAATAGACAAATACGATGATGAGGGCTGACATAATAATGTGGAATTCTATGACAGTAGGGTTGTGAGGAGGATTGGATGATGAGGATTCCAGATTGATGTGGGGATGAGGGAATCTTAACATAATTGGTAGGAATGGGTGGGGCAAGAGTGCATCAGGGAAGGCCGTGGTGGTTTGGCTTTGGCAATTGAGAATTTCAGGTTGGGTTTATTGGTGGATCTAATCTGGTTTGATAGTATCTTCATTTATGTCTCTGCCAATAAGTGTAGTGCATATCGATGTCCGCTGCAGTTTCATTAATTTCTGCTACACCCATGAGAAGTCCTTTTGAATGAGATATTAATCTTTTTTATATTTTTATTGAGGAAATTATTTATTGGAAAATAAAATAGGTACAAAACTATAGGACTAGGTCGTCTGGCTTTCAGAAGGATGATTATATTAGACATAGGCTATGTTTGTTTCATGGAAAACTCAATTCCAATACAAAATCATGTCTCTTTTTTTTTTCTCCGTTCCGACCTTAATTTTTTTGTTGTTTCCGATGAAGTGTTGTATAGTAAATCTTAAACATTATCAAATGAGTATTGCACTTCATTTAATGAAGACGCTAAATTTTATAATGGTGGTGATGGTGATAATAGGAGTGATGTTTTTGTGTGGTGGTGTTGGTGGATGTTCTAATATGGTGATGGTGGTGATGATGTTTGTGGCATTAGTTAGTAATAGTGGTGGTGGCGGCACTTGCTGTGTTCCTGTATGGTCATGTGTGGTATGGGAGTTGAAATGGTGATTGTGGTAGCTGGTTGTCGGCCGTGGTGGCAAGAAATTTGGAGTTTGTAAAGCGACGAGGGTGGGCCTTATGTTTGGTTTTCAACTCCTCGTTCTAGTAAAAAATATTAGTGCATCTTCAATTTATAGATGATATTTTGTGCCTTTTTTTAATGATAATTTAGTGCTAGAGAGAATTTAAAAGCCATTATGTTTCTTAGGTTGTGTTTGATTTAAATTTTTTTCATGGAAAACCATGAAAATAGTTGAGATAAGAGAGCAAGTGAGAAAAGGTTTCATCCAATGATGATGAAGATAGCCATGTTTTTTGAGTTTTCAAGGAAAAATTTTCGTGGCCCCCTAGAGTTTTTTCCCTTGTGATTTTGAGAAATTTTTCTTACTTCCCTCCTTGTCTTCTCTTCCATGATCTCTTCACTAGTTTAAGTTTTCTATGGAAAACAAAAATCAAACACACCCTTAGAAGTGTGTTTTACTTTGCCAAGAGTAATTTCTATGGGTTTGGGAAAGGAGCTAATAGTATGAGGTGTGTGCCTAAGGGGTGAGATGCCAAGTTGGGGTATTGTCGTTTCTATACTCAAGTCTTCCATTGGGAGCAAAGAATGGGAATATAAGTCATGGAGGTGATCGGAAAAGGCTTGCTTTATGGTGGGTTAAGTTATCTAAAAGAGGGTGTCCTTGAGGATTGAGAGAATGGTGAGAAACTTCTTATGGTATGGGAAATAAGGATGTTGGAAGGTTCCATACTTCAAATTGGGAACTTGTGTGCAGTTGTGCACCCCAAACCAAAGGAAATTGGGAATGGGACAATGGGCATTAATTGTCGTTGGTTTCTATTTTATTTAAGTGTCAATGGAAATATGGAATGGATGGTGGAAGTCTTTTTGAAGGAACAATTAAAGCTAAGTATGATTTACATGGATCTAATGGACTTCATAAGCATCCGATGGTCGCTTATGGTATTAGCACTTGAAGGAGCATTTCTAATTTTAAAAGTGTATGTTTTCAAGCCAATTTATAAGAGCAAGGGGAATATTTAGAACTGATCGAACTATAGAACGAAGACTTAGGAGTATAACCACTTTTTCGAAGAATCAATTTGGATTTATGCTGGATAGGTCTACTACGGAAGTCGATTTTTTGTTTAGGCAAATTATAAAAAAAATCGAGAGGAATGTAAGAGTTTGTATATGGTTTTTATTGACTTGGAGAAAGCCTATGATATAGTCCCCAAGGAGTTAATTTGGTGGGTGCTTAGAAGGAAGAAAGTGTCTCAATGTTATTAAAGATATGTATGAAAGGGCTGTAACAAGTGTTTGTTCAGTAGGCAGGATTTTCAGTGAATTCCCAGTATTAGTAGGATTACATCAAGGATTGGCTTTAAGTCCATACCTCTTTGCTTTGGTCATGGATGAGTTGACGGGACGTTTTCAAGAAGATGTACCTTGGTGCGTGTTATTTGCAAATGATATTGTCTTAATTGATGAGACTAGTGAAGGTTTAGGTTGATAATTAAATAGGTGGCGGGAGGCATTAGAGAGTAAGGGTTTTAAAATTAGTCGTTCAAAGACAGAATATCTAGTGTGCAAATTTGGTTGTGAATCAGGAGGGAGGAGTAATTCAATTGAGATGGAAGGCGTGGATGTTCCAGAGTGAAACTTTTCGATATCTATGATTTATAATAGATCCTAAAAAATGAGGCTTTGGAGAAAATGTAGACCATAAGATTAAAGTTGGTTGGACAAAAAGGAGAATGACGCCAGGAGTATATGCGATAAAAGGATGCCTGCAAGGTTAAAAGCTAAATGCTATAAGACAATTGTTCAACGAGACAGAATGTTGGACTACTACGAGACAACATATGCATAAGATGGCAGTAGCGGAAATGCGTATATTAAGATGGATATATGGTAAAATCCGTAAGGATAAAGTTAGGAATGAAAAAATTAGGAGATACTTAGGTGTAGCGCCATAGATGACAAAATTCGAGAAAGACGTTTAATGTGGTTTGGTCACGTGCGGAGGAGGCCAAACACGGCGCCAATTAGAAAATGTCTAGATTGGCAAGTCAATGGAGGGTGTAGACGGAGGGGATGATCGTTGAAAACTTGGATAAAGGCAGTGAAGAAAGACATCCTTGAGCTTGGATTAAGCGAGAATATGTGGGAAAACCACATTGCTTGGAGAACCAAAATACGTGTAGTCGACCCCAAGAGTATGGGGAATGGGCTTTGATGATGATGATGTTTTCAAGCCAATGAGGTAGTGTAGGTAGAGGGTACAAGGTACGGTTTTGCCGTTTTGGGTTGTGTTGTTTGGGAATGAGCTTCTTGAATATCAGAGTTTGGGAGCTTTGTTATAATTCTTTGCTTGGCATTTTTGTTTGTGTAGAGTTTCCCTTTTCATTGGTAAGTCGGAGGAGTTTTGTGGTTCTTTTCAAATTGTTCGAAAGTGTGTTTTGGGGGAGGAAGATGAATAAAGGTCGTGGAAAGAAGTTGGGAGAAAAGGATTCTTGGTAAGCTTGTATGTGGACGAATCTTATCCATGAAGTGTCAATAAACTTTCTGGTGAAATTGGTCTGGAGAATGTGTATGCTGCTAGAGTTGGCGTTATTCTTGTGGTCCTTGTGGGGTAGAGTACCATCTAAAGAAATGTTGTTTTCATAAAGGTATGAGCATTGATGTGGCTGGCTGTGTTATGTGCTTTGGAGGTTGAGATTGCTCCCATCTCTTTCTTCAGTGTGGTTAGATGATGAGGGATTATGGGGCTTCTTGGTTCTTTCTGGGATAGTGTGGATTATGATGCCCAGTTTGGTCGAGTCTCTAAAGGAGCTTACTACTCCCACTTGTCTTCTCTATGAAAATCAAACTCCTTTCGGAAGCGTACTCCCTCTGCCTTGGGTTGGGTTGCGTACCAGGAGGACAATACAAGGATTTTCTATAACACCTTGGATGCAAAAGATATAGCTATGGACGTCTTGACTACCTTGTGGCAATGGGAATTTCCTTGTCCTTGTTTCACAGGAGTCATGTCCGAGTTTTTTGTAGGCAAACAGAGGCACGTCTGTTTTGGGACCTTAGTGCTGTCAAAGCTACCTTCTTGTGTTCCTCTTTTTAAGAAATAGTATTGAACCTTTAGAAAATATAATCATGGAAATGCAACATCCCATCTTAGAACAGGACATGGTTTTTTTTTACCGTTAGGGTCTTTGCAGCAATGGTTTTCCATTAAACAAACACTCTGAACATATGGGATCCTAGTTTCGTTTGGTTTACACATGGCTTTTTGATGGACTTTCAGTAGGTTCGATAAGTAGTAATTATGCCCCTTCAAAAAACTTGGAACTTGATGGTCTCCTAAGAAACAGGAATGTTGCAATTCCTATAAACAAATTCATTATACTATTTCCTCTTAATGCAAAATTGATAAAGCAAATAGCTGCACTTTAAGTATGACGCAACCTTTATGTTTATTCAAGCTAAATGTTAGTTATCGGGCTTATCTGCTTCTTGTGTTTTATTCTAATCCTTTTGCTGCAATGTTGAATACAACTGAAGCATGATTATTTGTTAAGAAAGGAGCGAAAGATCAATGGCCTTTCAAACTTTATATTAGTAATGAATCCCAGTTTAACTAAATTTTCTTAGTTTGCTAGATATCTCAGGTAAAGATAGATGGACTGCTCCGGATTGCTGGCCACATTTTGAGGCCGGAAGTAGTTCTGCTTTGGCCGAGGAAACACGTATGTTGTAGATCATCTGCAAGGATTTGCCCTCCTACAGAGCATTGAAGCCTTTATGCTGGCATATTTTGAACTTTTATCTACTTGATCCACCCAACTTGAAAATTTGTATCATGATTTGTATTATGACTGTAGTGGTAGGACAGGGAGCATGCTCGTGTAGAAACTGATTGTACATCATCAACTACTACTAATCTCTATCAGAATTGTGGGTTCTGTAGTTTATTCTGCAGTACTGGGCATCGGGTACTTTTGAGAGGGCACCTTCTTGGATGAAACCTGTAAAGTTTTTAAGTGTCTATCAGTGATACGTGCAGTGTGGTTCGTTTGTGTGTATATTTGTACAGTATGATGGTTTTACTTTCTTGTTGGTCCCCTGCCGTTCTGGAATGCCAATTGCGAGAGTAATGTCCTGCTGTCTTTAAGCCTCTGAAGGTTCACAATGAGTAATATAGACTGCATATGGATTTTGACAAGTGTATCACATGATCCCTTTTGTTATTTGACAAATTCTGGGTGGTTTCTCTAATTGAGTTCTGCGTATGACGATTTATACAGGTTAAGCATATGAAGTTGGTTGCTACATACCTATCAGCATATATTGTCATTGCTTTTGTCAAACTAATTAGAAAGCAACAACTTTTCTATAATCTATTGTGTTTTAAGGTCAATTATTGATGATGGTATCAGAAAATGAAGCCATAGTGTACATTACAAGAAAGGGAAAGAAAACAACAAATGTAGACTCACCCACTTAGACTAGCTGGTAAATGACGATGAGTCGTCATTAGACTAGCTGAACTTCTAAATTCAACTGAGTTTAGATCTTCAAGGCCCATGGGCCTACATACTTTCTTTCTTGTGGGCTTTATTCTAAACATACAGTTTCAATAATGGTCGATCTATAGAATAGAAATAGGCAGCGATTATATCGCGCCACCATATCCTCTTTCTCACACAATCATTGAGTTTTTTTTACTTTCTCACACCACCAATAAATATGCATAACATAACAAAGAAATCCAAACTCAAAGCGAAAATAATGCAAAACAAGGTAACTTTCGATCAATTTAAACCCTCAATTGAGATCGATTTTCAAGCTCATCAAAACACGAAAGTTGTAGTACTGTGATTTATCTAATAAATATATCTTGAATTACTGGAAAATGTTTTGAAATGAGCAAGTTATGGTCATTTTACTAAAGTCACACAAATCTGTCTCGTAATGAAAACGGGATAGTGTTTAAAAATTTTGGCTAGCTTATGTGCTCGATTGAGACAAATTCTCAAGTTGATCAAAACATAAAAGTTGTATTACTTCGAGTTATCTAATAAACACAACTTGAATCACTTGAAAATGCTTTGAAATGAGCAAGTTAAGGTCATTTTACTAAAGTCGCGCAAATTTGTCCAAAAAATAAAAATGGGATAGTGTTACTGACTTTCGGCCACATTATGTGCTCGATCGAGACCAATTCTTAAGTTGATTAAGGCACAAAGATTGTAGTACTATAAGTTATCTAATAAATACAACTTGAATCACTTGAAAATGTTTTGAAATGAGTAAGTGAAAGTCATTTTACTAAAGTCGCGCAAATTTGTCTTAAAAATGGGATAGTTTTACTAACTTTCGGCTAAATTATGTGCTCGATCGAGACCGATTCTCAAGTTGATCAAAGCACAAAGGTTATAGTACTATGAGTTATCTAATAAACACAACTTGAATCACTTGCAAAATGATTTGAAATGAGCAAGTTATGGTCATTTTACTAAAGTCGCGCAAATCTGTCCAAAAAGATTTTGTTCGCAGAGTGCACTGCGGGGTATACCCCGCATTGCACAATGCGAACAAGATTTTTATTTTTCCTATTCGTATTGCTAGTTGCGAACAATAAAAAAAATCATTTATGAATGTTATGTTAGTAAATTTATTCTTCAAATGTTGTTCCTAGTCACTTTTCTTCATGTATGAATGTTATGTTGGTTAATTCATTCTGTTTTATATTATCATGCTTAAGATCAGTATAAAGAGATGCCTTCACCCTGGTTATGGATGACTCAATGACAATCCAAACAAAAATCCCAAACCCAAAGATAAAATGGATGGCTCGAGTTGGAGTCGCAAGAGATGCGCTTTGAACTTTGAGAGATGGCATTTTGAGTTGTGGCGTTTTGGGTGCTCGAGGGTTTAAGGGTTTCGATTTTGAGGGGATTTTGAGAGATTCTCGAAGGAGAGGGAGGAGATTTGAGTGTGTGGAGAGATTTGGAAGAGATTTGAAGGTGAGAGAGGGAATAAATTTGAATGGGGGAGGGAGGAATCGAGTTTCGATTTGAATGGGGAGGGAAAAAATGTTGGCTTTTTGTTTATATAGGTAGTGTGAGAAAGAAAGTAGGTGGTGTAAGAGAGTAGAATGGTGAGAGAGAGAAAAAATGATGGTGCGGTATAGTTGGTGCAATCGCAATAATGTATGGAGAAAACATTGTGTACTATTAGGAATGAATGAAGTTTAATGTCATTGATCAAAACCCACCCACCCACCCACCAATGTACAGTTATGGGAGTTGGTTTCTCACTTTAACCTATCATCCTTAGTATAAAACTAGCTATAATTTGCTTGCACTAATTGTTGTTATTGCCAAAGGTGTGATAACTCAATGGTTGAGCAGTAGCGGATGGTATCACGGGGTTGAATTTTTTTTTTTTTTTTTAATTTGATTACAAATTTTATTATTTCGATAACATGAAGGATTAACTTGCATTTTATAGCGTCTAATCAATATAAGGAATAATCTAATAATGATTATAGAATTATTTTCATTCGACGATAGAATTACTACATTGTAGTATAAATCAATCATTTAAATACACATGATTCCAATATTATGTTGTATAAAGATATAAAAAATCATTTAATTTCTACTATTCATTTGTTGGATAGGTAAAATTTTTGTATTCTAGTAAGAATATAAAGATATAAAAAAATCCCTTTTTAATTTAACTCAAAATTTTAATATACTTTATCACTATTTTATGGGAAGAGAGTGAGTTAGATTATTATAGAAAAAATGTATTTATTAAGAGAGATATTTCTCATTTATGAAGTTTTTTATTATAGAAAAAATGTATTTATTAAGAGAGATATTTTATTTTAATTGCTAGAAACTAATTTCTGATTAAAGTTAAAAATTCTGAACGACTTTTGAATGAACTTTTTCTTTTGCTTAATGGTTGTTGATTGCTTAATGGTTGTTGATTAAAAGATAAACAATATTTTTTTAGGTGCTAACGTGAAGTTGTTTGATATTTTGCCCCCCACCACGATTCCATCGTCTACCATAAACCGTTAACATTAACTTCATTCTCCATTTGTTTTCTCTTCCAAACAACATTTAGATCCTCTCCACCATTACCCGAAACCACCCTATATCCCTCTCCATTCCTCATACAGTCTCTAACAAAGAAAAAATAAAGAGGAAGAGGAGGGGAGGGCAATGGCAGATAGGAGATGGAGAAGAACGGGTGGTCAGTAAAGGAGAGGGGTAACAACAAACATTAGGAATTTATTATGAGGTTTTTATTGGAATGAATTTTCATTAAGCACTTAGTGCTAAGTGATCAACACGCCCATGATGTTTATTCGCATCGAGACTTCAACTTCTAATCAAAACTAAAAACAAACACCCTTTTTAGAGTGACCCACTTCTTATTAAGAGTTCTGATTCTATTCGGAACAAAAAAAAAACACCTTTTAGGTGAGAATGGATGATGTGGCTATAGTTGCTTATGTGACACTTTCCCTTATAGTGAGGGGAATCATATCGGAAAGAGATTATTTATTTACGCTTTAAGAGTATAATATAGATTTGGAAAGAATGAAGTTTAATGTCGTCCATCAAAAACCACTCATCCACCAATATACATAATTTTTGGAGATTCCAGTTGACACCAAGGCAACCCTGTGCGTGCACGAGCTCGCTTGCTCAATCCCATGCACCCCGTACCTGTTGGATTGAACAGTGTTTAGAAAAAAGAAGATGAAACTGGGTGGGTGAATGCTTTCATTGATTTTATTGAATAAACAACTTGGCTAATATAGCTTTACAAATTGGAAACGGCAAAACAAGTAACAACCCATGGAAACAACAACGTGGTATAAGCCTAAAGAATAAGTCAAAGCAGAGTCCCTCGTCAATAAGGATTATTAACAAAAGCTAATCCTAACTAACAAAATCTGGAAATGTCCTAACCCCAACTGACTTGTAGACCAAGTTCAGCCACGACCACACAACTCCCAACATATCCTCCCTTAAACTGATTGCATTTCAGCAAATTAGTTTACTAAGTTTGCTTGAACACCCAGCAGCTCTCGTAGCTTCAGATCAAGTTTCAATAGCTTGGTCATTAAATCAGCAAGTTGCTCCTGAGTACGACAATGCACCAATTCCACCACACCATCTCTTGGAAGCTCACGAAGGGAAAACGAACATCAATATGTTTACTCTGATCGTGCATAATGGGGTTCTTGGACAACTTAATTGTTGAACTATTGTCACAAAACATGATGGTTGGACCCTGTTGAACACATCTGGGTTCTTCCAACAACTTTCTCAACCACACGACCTGACATGAACACGATGCAACAACAGTAAACTTGACCTCTGTAGTGGACAAAGTTACTATTGATTGTTTTCTTGATGACCACGAGACTGCCCCACAGCTCAGCATGAAAACATAGCCTGACGTACTCTTCCGATCGTCAAGATCACCGGCATAGTCACTGTCGGTATAGACTATAAGCTTAGAACCTCCTCCCTTATTGCAGAACAAGCCGAATTCAAGACTACCCTTAAGAGACATTGGTATCCTCTTTGCAACTTGAAGATGAAACTGCGTAGGATTCAGTTGCGCCTTATTGCGGAAGCGGGTAGACACCAACAATTGCACACAAGTACTACAAGGATCCAATCAATTAAATAGAGCAACTAGCAATGAAAGAAATTAGAGAAAATTAAGAACATACCACAATAGACACGAGGTTTATGTGGTTCAGCAATTGCCTACGTCCACAGTGAGGTGATTCCACTATATTCAAGAACAAGGTACAAGAAGATGACAATTCTCACACAATCTCTCAACAAGAGATGAAACAATTCAAGGAATTATCTTCACACAATCTCTCAACAAGAGATGAAACAATTTCAGCAATTGTCTTTCTCTATTCCCTGTGCTTCACAGTTTTTCTACATGGAATCATCTTAATAAAAACACCTATAGTTCCTAGTATATATAGGGATAACAGTTTTCTGTTTGGCAGCAGTTTCCTGTTTCACAGTAGTTTCCTGTTTCACAACAGTTTCCTGTTTCCTAGAATTTTTTTCCTGTTCAAAAAACAATTTCCAGAAGTCCAAACAGTTTCCTGTTTCAAATAGGAGTCCAAACACTTTCCTGTTTCAAACATGTTTCCTATTTCACAATTCTCCACCTCGGCGAATTTTTATAAGGAAAAAATGAGCCGAAACAAGGCATGAGAATAAACTGATCAACACTCCATCATAGCTTTGTCACCTCACGAAACCGCCCCAAAGGGCCCTCAATCAACATGAGTCAATATGGAGTAAGTCCAAACAATGTTGGAACTTAACTCCAGGAACAACCTTTGTCAACATATCAGCAGGGTTGTCTTTTGTGTGTACTTTCACCAAAGACACATCACCATCCTCAATTACATCTCGAACAAAGTGATATCGGACGTCAATATGCTTAGTCCTTGCGTGATGAACCTGATTTTTAGCCAAGTGGATGGCACTCTGACTGTCACAGAGAACCTCAACACTATCTTGTTCCACACCCAAGTCATTTACAAGACCTTGAAGCCACAATGCTTTTTTTACACCTTCTGTCAATGCCATATACTCTGCCTCTGTAGTAGAGAGAGCCACTGTATCCTGAAGCATAGATCTCCAACTAACCGGAGCACCGTATATCTGAAATACGTAACCAGTAGTAGATCTTCGTCTATCTAGATCACCAGCATAATCAGAATCAACAAACCCACGAACCTGACATGAATCTCCACCGAAGTCCAAACCCACATCCAATGTACCTTTTAAGTACCTAAGCATCCATTTCACTGCCTCCCAATGTTTCTTCCCAGGGTTTTCCATATACCTGCTCACAACACTAACAGCCTGTGAAATGTCAGGGCGTGTACACACCATAGCATACATTAAACTGCCAATTGCACTAGCATAAGGAACATGCGACATGTATTCCTTTTCTTCCACTGTGACTGGAGATAACTTTCGAGAAAGTCTAAAATGTGAAGCCAAAGGAGTAATAACCGGCTTTGCGTTTTCCATGCCAAACCGTGATATAACCTTCTCAAGGTACCCCTTCTGTGAAAGAAATAATTTTTTATTCTCCCTTTCTCTTCTTATCTCCATACCAAGTATCTTCCTTGCAGCACCCATATCCTTCATCTCAAACTCAGAAGCAAGTTGAGACTTCAATTTATTTATCTCCACCATACTCTTACAGGCAATGATCATATCGTCAACATAGAGCAAAAGATAAATAAAATCGCCACTACAAAGTTTTTTCAAGTAAACACAACAATCATACTTACTTCGTGTGAACCCATGTTTCAACATAAAAGTGTCAAACCGTTTGTACCACTGCCTAGGTGACTGCTTTAACCCATAAAGTGATCTCCTCAAACGACAAACATGGTCTTCTTTTCCAACAACCTGAAAACCTTCAGGCTGATGCATATAAATTTCCTCCTCTAAGTCTCCATGCAAGAAAGCTGTTTTCACATCAAGTTGTTCAAGCTCAAGGTCACCATGAGCTACCAAGCTCAACAACACACGAATAGAAGTGTGTTTTACCACAGGCGAAAATATCTCATTGTAGTCAACGCCTTCCCTCTGAGCAAAACCTTTAGCTACTAATCTTGCCTTGAACTGAGTACCAGACTCTAGAGTAGTCTGTTTCTTCTTAAACACCCATTTGCAGCCAATTGCTTTCCTTCCATTAGGCAACGACACTAGATCCCAAGTATGGTTCTTCTGGAGAGACTCCATCTCACCCTGCATAGCTACTAACCAACTCTGACTATCTGAATGACGCGCGACCTGCTTGTAAGTAGTTGGCTCATCATCTTCCACAGAGAGTGCATATGCAACCAAATATTCAACTGACCATAGTGCTTCAACGGTTCTTCAAAGCCAAATTTTTGAACTTACTTAACCGATCGTTTTGACCTAGTTAAGGCCAAAGGTTGCTGCTGGGATTGATTATCTTCAACTGGTTGTTGTTCCTCATGGTCTTCAGGCTCATAATTCAGATCATGTGTGCCTGCTTCAACCACTTGTTCATCTGCTGCATCCACAGACGCTTCAACTTCCACTTTCTGAGTGTTACTAGATTCACCACCACTATCAACCAACTCCTTGGCTTTAGTACAAGCTAACAAGGAATTCTCATCAAATGTAACATCTCGACTGATCACAAATTTATTATCCTCTAAACACCATAGACGATAACCCTTCACGCCTTTTGCATACCCCAAGAAAATGGCCTTCTTAGCCCTAGCATCAAGCTTATTTTCTTTCACATGGTAGTAGGCAATACAACCGAAAACTTTCAGTACACTGTAATCAGCATGTTCACCTGACCACACCTCATAAGGTGTTTTGCAGTCTAATGTAGAATGTGGCGATCTATTAATCAAGAAACACGCGGTGGCTATTGATTCAGCCCACCATTCTCTGCCAAGACAAGCATTGGAGCGCATACACCTAGCTCTTTCAAGCATAGTACGGTTCAATCTCTCAGCAACTCCATTTTGTTGTGGCGTGTTTCTAACAGTCCAATGTCGAACAATTCCTTCCTGATCACAAAACTGTTTGAAAGTACCCTCAGTATACTCGGTACCATTATCAGACCTCAAAGTCTTCACCTTTCTTCCAGTTCTATTCTCAACCATTGCTCTCCACCTTTTAAATGTCTCAAATACTTCATTCTTGGACTTCAAAAAATATACCCATGTGTAACGGGAATAATCATCAATGAAGGAGACAAAGTACCTGGAACCTCCCTTAGAGGCGACCTTCGCTGGTCCCCACACATCTGTATGCACATAGTCTAGAATACCTCTGCTCCTGTGCTTGCTTGTACTAAATTTTACCCTGAATTGTTTTCCATATACACAATGCTCGCAAAACTCCATAGTCGATTTCTGCATACCCTTTAGTAACCATTGTTTGCTCAGTAGAGACAATCTTTTTTCTGTCATATGCCCAAGTCACATGTGCTATAACCTAGTGCTTTCCGATGAAGAAGTTCCCACTGCCACATTTCCTATTACCGTGTTACCCATCAAGGTGTACAAGTTACCTTGTTTGATCCCTTTCATGACAACCAAAGACCCACGGACAACCTTTAAAACTCTACCTACCGATGTAAACTTACAACCATTGGAGTCTAAAACACCAAGCGAGATAAG
The DNA here is from genome assembly GCA_003290165.1 of Berberis thunbergii. Taxonomy (NCBI): domain Eukaryota; kingdom Viridiplantae; phylum Streptophyta; class Magnoliopsida; order Ranunculales; family Berberidaceae; genus Berberis; species Berberis thunbergii. The sequence continues at coordinate 135,455 of QNQO01007263.1, read as the reverse complement.
ATTCTTTTTCAAGGCTGGGACATGCCGCACATCAGTTAAGGTTCTCACAACACCATCATACATCTTAATCCTCATTGTTCCAATTCCAACTGTCTTGCAAGCGTAATCATTACCCATTAGAACAGTACCACCATCAATGTGTTCATAGGTAGTGAACCACTCCCTATTTGGGCACATATGGTAAGAACACCCAGAGTCAAGGAGCCATCTCCCAGAGATTTTTGTGTTTTCACCCGCAACTGAATAACATTCTTCATCCTTTTCCATACTAGATGCATAACTTGCTTCACTAGTATCACCCTTATCTTGCTTTTTCTTGTCCTTCCAACTGTTATCATGATTACTCTTACCTTGATTTGGACAATTTTTCCTAATATGCCCCCACTCTCTACATTTGTGACATTGTGGACCTCTAGACTTTGATCTAGATTTTCCACTATTTGAAGATGATTTCACTTGAGACCTTCCTCTAACAACCAACCCTTCAGCTTGATCTTTCCCATTACCATTTGATGAAGTTTTCTTCCGAATCTCATTGGACAAGAGTGCACCGGTAGTTTCATCAAATGTAAGTTCATCTTTCCCAAACAAAATTGTTTGTACAAGATTTTCATATGACTGCGGCAAGGAGTAAAGCAATATAATTGCTTGGTCTTCATCCTCAATCTTCACATCCACATCTCTCAAATTTGAGATAATCCGTGTAAACTTGGCAATATGATCACCAATTGGAGTGCCCTCATCCATTGCTAGTCTGTACAATTGGGTTTTCAAGTATAACCTGTTTGATAATATCTTAGTCATAAACTGTGACTCAAGCTTCAACCAAACATCAGCTGCCGTAGTCTCTTCATTAACTAAAAAAACTATGTCTCTATCCAGACACAAGCAAATAGCAGCACGCGCCTACAAATCCAATTCTTCCCATTCATCATCTGACATGGTTTCAACCTTTTTATCCTTCCCTAGTAATGCCTTGTGTAATTTCTGAGAAATAAGCAAATTCCTCATTTGTATTCTCCAATATCCGAAATCGTTCTTACCATTAAATTTCTCGATTTCATATTTCCCCACATGTGCCTTGCTCACCTTGGATGCCATTGCAAACAAAAACCTGTGACTTTCTAGACAAGAAGCTTCACTAAGATTTTTTTTTTTTTTTTCAAACAACTTGTGCACAAACAAATCCTAGCACTTTTGAATATTCACAATCTTGAGTAGAACAATTCAAGATCAATTTCCCTTAGTGCTCTAATACCAATTGTTGCGCCTTATTGCTGAAGCGGGTAGACACCAACAATTGCACACAAGTACCACAAGGATCCAATCAATTAAATAGAGCAACTAGCAATGAAAGAAATTAGAGAAAATTAAGAACATACCACAAGAGACACAAGGTTTATGTGGTTCAACAATTGCCTACGTCCACAGTGAGGTGATTCCACTATATTCAAGAACAAGGTACAAGAAGATGACAATTCTCACACAATCTCTCAACAAGAGATGAAACAATTCAAGGAATTATCTTCACACAATCTCTCAACAAGAGATGAAACAATTTCAGCAATTGTCTTTCTCTATTCCCTGTGCTTCACAGTTTTTCTACATGGAATCATCTTAATAAAAACACCTATAGTTCCTAGTATATATAGGGACAACAGTTTTCTGTTTGGCAGCAGTTTCCTGTTTCACAGTAGTTTCCTGTTTCACAACAGTTTCACAGTAGTTTCCTAGAATTTATTTCCTGTTCAAAAAACAATTTCCAGAAGTTCAAACAGTTTCCTGTTTCAAATAGGAGTCCAAACACTTTCCTGTTTCAAACATGTTTCCTATTTCACAGATTCTCCATAAACCTACTAATGGGACTTACTGAGTACATCAAATCCGGTCTCGTAGCAGTTAAGTACATTAATTTACCAACAATTTGTTTGTAATTTGTGCTATCAACCTTCATCCCATGCTCATCCCTCACCAACTTAAAGCTCAGAACCACAAGTTTTTTAACTGGTTTGGACCCTTCCATTCCAAATATCTCCAAAACTTCTTGTGCATATTTCTTTTGCCCAAGGAAGATTCCATCTTCTCATTGTTGCACCTCAATACCGAGAAAAAACCTCATTTTCCAAGATCACTCATATCAAACTCAGTCATCATTGACTTCTCGTTGTGAGTAGCCTTTAGCCACAAGTCGTGCTTTATACTTCTCAATTTCACCATTTTCATTAAGTTTCGTCTTTTATACCCACTTAACACCTATCATCCTTCCACCAACAGGTAAGTTAGTCAATTCCCATGTATGATTTTTCTCTATAGCTTTTATCTCTTTGTCCATTGCTTCCCTCCACTTTTCACACTTCACAGCCTTCATAAAAGAAATAGGATCATCATCAACGTATAAGGCCAGATTAACACAATTTTCTTCTTCCGAAAGACCTTCACCACTTTCATAATCTTGCATCCAAATAGGTGTTCTTCTTGTCCTCCCATCACGAGGTTCAGTGTCAGATGTAGCACTGGAAGCTGGAGACTCCTCCGAATTAGTGAGTTCCTCCTCGCCTACTGCAACTTCTTCTTCATGAGTATTTTCTACTTCCCTAAGATTGCTACCACTGGAACCGTTCTCCATATCATCCTCATTGTCATCAACCTAGTATAAGATCATTGCAGTATCCTCGGCATAATATTCATCCCAGTTCCAATCCTCATCTTCCTTAAACACCACATCCCTACTTACTATAATTTTCTTCGAAATAGGATAAAAAAGCCTATAGGCTTTTGATTCTTCACTGACTCGGAGAAGAACAATATTGAGACTCTTATTATCGAGCTTACTCCTTTTGTGATCTGGAACATGAGCATAAGAGACACGGCAAAAAACACGAAAGTGATCCACCTAAGGTCACATTCCACTCCAAGTTTCCTCAGGGGTCATGTTTCTGACTGCTAGAGTTGGGCTTCGGTTCATAATATGTATGGTCCAATTAACGGCTTCAAGCCAAAACGTCTTTGCAATTCTTTTGTCGGTCAACATACATTGGACTGTATTCATTATGGTCTGATTCTTCCTCTCTGCTACCCCATTTTGTTGGGGTATGCACAACCATTAATTGCCTACGTATTCCATGTGAGCTACAAAAACTAGTGAATTCAACCTCCACGATCTGTTCGTAGGCCTTTTATACAAGCACTTGATTCTTTTTCAACAAAGTTCTTAAACTTCTTGAAGGTAGACAATGCCTCAGACTACTCAACCAAATAGAAAACCCAGGTTTTTCGATTATAGTCATCGATGAAAGTGATGACATACATTTTCAAGCAGTTGGAGATAGGACTGATTGGTCCACATATATCGACATGTATCAATTGAAGCTTTTTGGAAGCTCTCCAAGTGCTTGCTCTTGGAAAAAGGATCACGGTGCTACTTCCCCATCAAACACTCTTCGCACACCATTGGAAAAACCTTAAGCTTTGGTAATCCACTCACCATCTGTTTCTGTCGAAGGACTTTTAGACCCTTGTAACTCAAGTATCCGAATCTCCTGTGCCACAGTTGATCTAAGTTCTGTGTGAGTGAATTGTGACAATGTTCTTCAAGTGACACACACTGTGTAAGCAAGATAAACATTTTGTTTAGAGACATGTCAGTCTCCATGATCGACCCTCTCCCTAGATGATGAATTTTGCACTTATTACGCTGGATTAATATGGCCAAGCCCTTCTCCTGCAACTGACCAACACTTGGCAAATTATTTTTCAATTCAGGCACGAAGAATATCTCAGTGACTACTTGAACGAAGCCACACACTTGCATACGGATACTGCCTTTTCCCATCACAACAAGACTTGCATTGTTCCCCATTTTCACGGACTCTCTGAAATTGACATTTATTGCAAAGAAGATATCTTTGTTTCGACACATATGATTACTACACCCCGAATCCAAGAACCAAGCTACTTCATCATCTGCCTTTGGGACATCAATATACACCATTAACAACATCACGTCAGTGGCTTGAACATAATTAGCCCTTGGTTCCTCCTTCCTCTATTAGGACACTCATATTGGAAATGTCCAAGATCGTGACAATTAAAGCACTCCATCGTAGACTTGTCATAGAATTGTCTAGTTCTTTCATGGCCTCTCCCTTTGTATGCAGCACGACCTCTTCCTCTTCCACCAGAAAATACTTCGTAACTCATCTTGAGGGCTTGTTCTTCCACTTCATGGCTGGTCATACGTTGCTCATGAACCAATAGACTACTTTGTAGTTCATCTATGGACATAACATCAAGATCATTGGACTTTTCAATGAAGCACACGACATAATCAAACTTGGAGGTCATAGAATGGATAATCTTTTCGATGACAGTGACGTCCTCCAATTTTTCTCCATGGATTCACATTTTGTTGGCAATGAAGAGGGTTCGTGCAAAGTAATCATTCACTGATTCCCCAGCTTTCATATGTAAGACCTCAAAATCTTTGCGCAATGCTTGTAATTGAACACGTTCAACTCTAGCTGTACCTTGGTATTTTTGTTTCATGGAATCCCATATAGCTTTGGTTGTCTCCTTGTTCAGAATAGTCTCCAAAAATCGATCTATCAATTGCCTGGAAAAGATAATTCTTTGCCTTCATGTCTCTCAACTTGTGATTTACTTGCACTTTGTGGTGCTCATTATTGAGCTCAACGCCTGCTGTTGCAGTTAGGTCATGCTCCACAATGTTCCAATACTCCTTGGAACGCAAAAAAAATTCCATGAGCATACTCCAATGATCGTAGTGGATTGAACTTTGGAATTGACGGTTGAACGAAACTCCCTTGTCATGCTGCAGTGACTTCAACACACATAACTGGTTGATAAACTTTCTAATTAGGCTCCGTGAGGGAACTCTGAGCCAATACAAAAACCAATACCAAGGTACAGCTAGAAAAGCAATACAAGAAAAGCAATCTAGAAAGATATCTAGAGGGAGAGATTGGGAACATACAGAAACCAATACAAGAATATAAACTAAAAAATACCTGGCAAGATCACCTTCTACCACATTGACTCAAAAATAAGGTATTGAAAAAACATAAAGAAAGACATTGTCGAGGCAAGATTGCTATCTCAAAATAAAATAGAACAATCTTGGATTGAGAGATGAAAGGACCGACCTGTGTCTTGAAGACTAAGAAGAGTTGCAAAATGGGTTTAGCCAACCCCAACATTTCTTGTATTGAAGAAAGAAATTGAAGAAAGATTGTTCAAAGACTGACTTGTGTCTTGAAGATTGAAGAAGAAAAACCCCAAGTGTCTTGTGTCTTGAATGATTATCGCTATCTTCATCAATCAAAGTACTCAGCTAAGAACAGAACACCAAATACAAATATTTCACAAAAGTACTCAAAATCAAACAAATAACACTTGGAAAAAATTCCAAGAAGATAAACGCAATGAGCTTACTGATTAAATTCCTCTTCGTTGAAACATTAGATTGAGAAATTTGTAGACTAAACAAATAGATTGTTTAGGAGTAGAAAGATTTGCAGATTAAACATAACACTCTTTTTCATACATATCTACACGTTTACTTATAAAATATTTACAGTGTGGCATCTTGTCATGGATTTGGTAAATAATTTCAGAAAACTTTTTCAAGTAAACTAGATTAATGTAGCATCCTGATAGTTTAGGCTTGCGACCTCTTTGTGGGCAACAAAAAAAAAACAAATTGAAAAATTAAAAGATTTGAAGTAATTTTCATGCAAACATTGCCTCAAGTATGAATAACTAGGAAGGTAGTGAATGCTACTGTAGAAATGAAAGCACGCCTATGCAATTCGAAACTCAAAACCACATAATACATGTAACTAGTAAAGATGCTTCAATTGAATTTTCTAAAATCTTTAGCATTACAAATCGTCGATAGTGGTATAGAGTTTTAAAGTTCTATTCATAATTTCAGTTTGAGACTTGGTTTTGGTGCATAAGAGAGATTACAAAGAAAAAACTTAAAGCTTTCCTCCAAAGAAGCACACTCCTTGTAGTGTGATTTTAGGAGTAGAAGATGAGAGCAAGTTGGAGCAAATGGTAAATTAGTTATCAGAAGTGACTGGCCTGTCTCTTGAAGCTTGAAGAAGAAGAAAACCTTCGCCACCCTCATCAAACAATAAAATTGTAGCATTCAACATTGCACACCAAATACTCGAACACATTATTTCACACAAGTACTCAAAAGAACGAACTAAAATTTGCCCAAAATCACCCAAGAAAACTTATAAGGAACTCAAAGATGAGTTTTACCGATTAACTTCCTCTTGGTCGTCAAAACACCACATCGAAATTTTTTTTTAAAGAAGATTGTTTGAGAAAAGAAGATAGAAATATGAACAAATTATACATAGCTAGTAATGACTATTCATAGGTATCTAGCCACCTTTTGGGATCAGCCAAGTTTGCATCTAATACTAAATCTAAAAATAATACCTTTGGTATGGAAACACAAAGATTCGTATGTAATGGCTTGAATATTGTCTGTGGTCTCGCATAGTAGAGCTACTTTAACACAAAGGACTACCAAGATAAGTCAGTGGAGAATAACTACCTTATTATGTAACTCATATAAGTCTCTACATCAACAACTAATAGCCAACATAATATGCAAAAAAAATAATAAAGGAGACAACTGAAATATGGGCACAATTCATATAAAACCCTTCAAAAAAAGTATTGTCAGGGCAGTAAATTTAAGAGCATTGTGATTAACTAGATGGGATGAAATGCTCATGAAGAGTGTCTTCCATGAAAGGCCCCTCCTATTCTGCAAGAAATATTTTGCTTATCAGCCGCATGCTAATTTTCAACCATGTAATGGTACAAATGAGCATGAATAGTTGAACCGACATCTAAAATATTTATCAGTTTTAAGATCTGGGTATGTTACGTATATGACTCTCACTACGAAAAGGGAACAGAGAAACACCCACCCTACTATGTTTGCGGTGTCATGCGAGCAGTCTCCTTCATTCACTACAACCATATAAGTTGAAATATCATTTGTTACATATTTGATTTAGATATACAAGTTATAATGTTATCTATATTTGTTGATCTCATAATCCCACTATATATTTGTTTCATGTTCACCATTATCCTAAATCATCTATCATAGTATCAAATAGGACACAACAACATCCACTAACGAATTTTATAGATTTCAAACCCACTATGCTAACAATTTTTTGGCTTGTCTAATACAGAAATGCTAATACTATCTGAAAAATTAGGATTAAACATATTAGAAAGCCACCCATTTATATTTTTCCTACCTTTTTCATTGATCCAGTTACCTTTCTTATTTAATGGAAATTTGTTAGTTATTTATCCATGGATTCATTTCATATAAACACATAAATGCATATGTAAATTTAATCCCCTCACCCACCCCCAATAAATAAATAGAAATCCAGCAACTTTATGTGTTATAGATATAGCATTGCCTCAAGTATGGATAACTAGGGAGCTAGAGAATGCTACTGTAGAAAGGAAAGCATACCTATGCAATCTGAAACTTAAAAATATCTTAATACATGTAGTTAGTAAAGATGCTTCAATCGAATTTTCTAAAATCTTCTCAGTGTGAAGCATTACATATCGTCAAGAGTGGTATAGAGTTTTAAAGTTATATTGATAATTTCAGTTTGAGACTTGGTTTTGATGCATAAGAGAGATATACAAAAAAAAAAAAAAAAAAAAAAAATTAAGGTTTCCTCCAAAGGAGCACAATCCTTGTAGCTAGATTTTAGGAGTAGAATATGGAGCAAGTAGGAGAAACTACTTAGTAGATTTTAGATGTTATTACAATCATTCCCCTGCACATTCTTTTAACCATCATTAAGTGAATAATTTTCGAAACCATTTATGTTATGAATTAACGTGAGGAATAAAGTCTTAGTAGTACAAGTTTCCATACTTTTAAAAATACAAGTTCATAATTCAGAGAGGGAAACATGTGCATATCATTCCAAATCCCATCAATGAAAAGGTAACATAGCAAATTAAGCAATTCAAAGAATAAGATTCATAAAACTTAAAATGAAAAATATTTATTCAAAGAGTAGTACTTTACATCGCATTAAACACTACAGGACGAAAATAAAATATGTAGGCTACTGTTTTGGCTTCAAACTGTAATCTTCTCAACTAATTATCGGTTTCAACTGCAAACAAATATTTTAAGCAACTTTTGCGTAAAGGAAAAAAAATTCTAGCAATAAACTAGGCAAGCATAACATCCTATTAGTAGTTTAAACTTCACAACCTCTTTACAGACTACAAAAAATAAATGTAAAATTGAAAACATTCGGAAACAGTTTTCATGCTAACATTCCCTCAAATGTGGACAAGGATAACTAGTGAGCTAGCTAGGGCTAATGTAGAAAAGAAAGCATGCCTATGCAATTTAAAACTGGAATACACATAATTATACATGGCTACAGCTGACTTTGAGGAACAAGGAATCTAGCCACATTTTGGGTTCAGCCATGTATGCATCCAACACTAAAAATAAAAATTAACACCTTTAGTACAATAACGCGAAGATTCCTATTCAACACTTGAATCTTGTCGTGGGTATTGCATAGTAGAGTCACTATAACACAAAGAACTACAAGATAAGTGAGTGGAGATTAATCACCTTGTTATGCAACCCATATAAGTCTCTGCATCAGCACCTTGTAGCTACAAAATAATAAAGAAGACAACTGAAATTTGCTAGACACAATTCATATAAGCACCTTAAAAAAAAATTATCGTTAGGACAGTAAATTTAAGACCATTGTGACTAACGAAGATGGGACAAAGTGCTCGTGAAGAGCATCGTCCAAGAAAGGAAACTCCTATTTTGAAAGAAAAAATTTTACTTATGAGCCGCCGCATACTAATTTTCAAACATATAATGGTACAAATGAGCATGATAGATAATTAAGCAATTCACTATTCAAACACACACACACCCAAAAATGTAACTAGATAGCCTAGGCAAAAACATGACAGAATGAATGAATTGAAATTTTGACCACCCCAGAAATAAATGCATACGACATTAGTACTATTAAATTTGTCATTATTAGTATTAGAGATCATTTTCTCTGAGCTAATATGCTTATACAATAACTATGAGAAATGGTAGCAGCGCCTATGCACCAAGGGTTTCCTCACAGGTATCTAACATATTTATTAGGGTACTTATATTTATCAGGTATCTAACATTTTTATCAGGTATCTAACATATTTATCAGGGTATTTATATAGCTATCACTACAAGATGGAACAACGATACATGCACTTTACTATGTTTGCAATGCCATGCTGGCAGTATCCTATATTCATTCCAACAATATAAGTTGGAATATCATTCCTTTGGCTTCAGCTGTTACACACTGGTCCCATGCAACACCAAAATATTCATTTGACTTAGTAACAAATAGGACACACATTAATTAATGAATCTGATACACATGAACTCCACGATAAACCCAAGGCATATGATGACATGACAGGAAATTTAGCAAAAGTAAAGTAAACACCCTGATGACTTGGATCTCCATTCACTTTATGATGTTGATGACTTTAGTTTATACTTGTTGATTGACACTAGAGACTCAACTCTGACCTACCCACCATTGAACATAATAATGGACGATTTCTATCTAAAAATAAACCTTGTAAGACAAGAAACAGTTGGGAAAAATTGGCCGTTTAAACCTTATAACTATTGGACAAACAAATTGCAAGGAATCAAACTTCACTATGTCACAGATGGTATTATTTTTAGTTTTAGTATTGAATACATGCTTAACCCAAAAGGTGGCTAGATGCCTGTGGATAGTCATTACTCGTTATGTATAATTCGTTCATATTTCTATCTTCTTCTCTATAACAGTCTTCTTTCAAATTTCTTTTTCGGTGTGATGTTTTGACGACCAAGAGGAAGTTAATCGGTAAAGCTCATCAACTAATGAATCACATACATATGACTCCACATACATCTATTATAGTACCAAATAGGACACAACCACATCAACTAATGAATCACATACATATGACTCCACGATAAACCCAAGATATACGATGACATGTGAGAAAATTTACCAAAAGTAAGTAAACACCCTGATGACTAGTTTATTCTTGTTGATTGACACTAGAGACTCGACTCTGACCTACCCACCATTGAACATAATAATGGATGATTTAAATCCAAAAATAAACCTTGTAAGACAAGAAACTATTGGGAAAAAATTGGTACTATAATCGTACAACTTAATGGGACATCGCCCAATTAAACCTTACAACTACTAGACAAACAAACTGCGAAGAATCAAGCTTCTCTCAGTCACCAGACAAAGGACTGTCAGTGAGTTCTATATATGTCAATTCAGTTGCATCCTACAACTGATGCTAATTCATGACAAAGCAATACAAATTTACTCTATTTAACCTCAATTCCCATTGGATACAAGGGGTCTCACAGAGGACTTTAGCTACATCCTTAAGTACTTTTTAATCTACCTTTCTATTGAAAATTTGTCAATACTCAACTTTTTAAGATGTTAATCTTAAAATTCATCATGGGTATATTTTGCAAATTAAAGGATGCATACTCCATCTAGTTTGGAAGAGAGTAGTGAGTCAAGAACTCTCTTTTATTTATGATTTCCCATTTCAATCTCAAGTAAAGAAAGTGAAAGAACACAAGATCATCATCCTTTTTATTGATTAATTGTGGTTTTATTGGCTCTTGACCGTTACTATAGGGATTACCTGAACTTGCTGAGTTGCAGTCCTAAAACCAGTCAGACAGGTGGATTGATGGGTAACTGGGAGCCATGGGACAGGGTCTTGGTGGTGCAAGTTGGTAGGAAACCACGAACCAGAAAGATATGCATAGAGGGAGAATAGGAACATATGCAAACCACCATACCTATGAGACCAACCTGCTCACACATTCATTGACTCAATAGGCGTGTTGAAAGAAAAAAAACAACATCAAGAAAAACATAGTTGTTTTCTATCTCAGAATAAAACCTTCACAGAACTGAACAATCTTGATTCGAGAGATGGAAACACGTACCTGAGTCTTGAAGAAGAAACTCCAAACATCACCTTTCTTTCTTCCATTCTCAAATCAAAGAAACTAAGAAATTCAAGAAAGATTGTTTAAATAGCAAAGTAGTTATCAGAAGAGTGACTGACCTGTCTTGAAGAAGATTGAAGAAGAAAAACTTCGCCAACCCCAAATAGCCACCCTCATTAGTCAATCCAATTGAAACATTCAACATTGCACACCCAATACTGGAACAATTATTTCACACAAGTACTCAAACGAACTAAAATTTGCTCAAAATCACTCAAGAAAACTTAGAAAGATCTGAAAGATGAGCTTTACCACGCATTAAATACTACATGACGAAAATAAAATATGTAGGCTACTGTTTTGGCTTCAAACTGTAATCTTCCCAACCAATTATCGGTTTCAACTGCAAATAAATATTTTAAGCAACTTTTGCGTAAAGGAAAAAAAATTTTAGTAGTAAACTAGGCAAGCATAACATCCTATTAGTAGTTTAAACTTCACAACCTCTTTACTGACTACAAAAAATAAATGTAAAATTGAAAAGATTCGGAAACAGTTTTCATGCTAACATTCCCTCAAATGTGGACAAGGATAACTAGTGAGCTAGCTAGGGCTAATGTAAAAAAGAAAGCATGCCAATGCAATTTAAAACTGGAATACACATAATTATACATGGCTACAGATGGCTTTGGTCATCGTATATCTTGGGTTTATCGTGGAGTCATATGTATGTGATTCAATAGTTGATGTGGTTGTGTCATATTTGGTACTATAATAGATATATGTGGAGTCATATGTATGTGATTCATTAGTTGATGAGCTTTACCGATTAACTTCCTCTTGGTCGTCAAAACATCACACCGAAAAAGAAATTTGAAAGAAGACTGTTATAGAGAAGAAGATAGAAATATGAACGAATTATACATAACTAGTAATGACTATCCACAGGCATCTAGCCACCTTTTGGGTTAAGCAAGTATCCAATACTAAAACTAAAAATAATACCATCTGTGACATAGTGAAGCTTGATTCCTTGCAATTTGTTTGTCCAATAGTTATAAGGTTTAAACGGCCAATTTTTCCCAACTGTTTCTTGTCTTACAAGGTTTATTTTTAGATAGAAATCGTCCATTATTATGTTCAATGGTGGGTAGGTCAGAGTTGAGTCTCTAGTGTCAATCAACAAGTATAAACTATAGTCATCAACATCATAAAGTGAATGGAGATCCAAGTCATCAGGGTGTTTACTTTACTTTTGCTAAATTTCCTGTCATGTCATCATATACCTTGGGTTTATCATGGAGTTCATGTGTATCAGATTCATTAATTAATGTGTGTCCTATTTGTTACTATAATAGATGTTTTAGGATAATTGTGAACATGAAACAAATATATAGAGAGTTTATGCGATCAACAAATATAGATATGTAAAATTATATCTTGTAAATCTATGTCAAATGGATATTTTGGTGTTGTAGGGTACCAATGTGTAACAGCTGAAGCCAAAGGAATGACCAAGTCAAATGAATATTTTGGTGTTGCATGGGACCAATGTGTAACAGCTGAAGCCAAAGGAATGATATTCCTACTTATATTGTTGGAATGAATGTAGGATACTACTAGCATGACATTGCAAACATAGTAAAGTGCATGTATCGTTGTTCCATCTTGTAGTGATAGCTATATAAATACCCTGATAAATATGTTAGATACCTGATAAAAATGTTAGATACCTGATAAATATGTTAGATACCTGTGAGGAAACCCTTGGTGCATAGGCGCTGCTACCATTTCTCATAGTTATTGTATAAGCATATTAGCTCAGAGAAAATGATCTCTAATACTAATAATGACAAATTTAATAGAACTAATGTCGTATGCATTTATTTTTGGGGTGGTCAAAATTTCAATTCATTCATTCTGTCATGTTTTTGCCTAGGATGTTTAGGATGTTTTGGCTTAGAAAAAAGTTTTATTTATGAAAAGTTGCTTAAAATATTTATTGGCAGTTGAAATCGATAATTGTTTAAGAAGATATGTTTTGATGCCAAAACAATAGCTTAAATCTTCTATTTTTGTCTTGTAGTTTTTAATGCGTGGTAAAGTATTACTTCTTGACTGAATATTTTACATTGTAAGTTTTCTGAATTTTATTCTTTGAATTGCTGAATTTTCTTGTTGCCTTTTCATGTATGGGATTTGAATGAGGTGCACATGTTTTCCTTCTGAATTTCTGAACTTATAATTAGTAAAATTGCGGAAAGCCTGAATTAGGAAGACTTTATTCCTCATGTTAGTTAATAACATAAATGGTTGTGTCTTGGAATTACTTTGAATTACTTGTTCGCTTAATGATGGTTAAAAGAATGAGAAGGGGCAAGATTGTAATAACATCTAAATATGTTAAATAGTTTCTCCAACTTGTTCTCATCTTCTACTCCTAAAATAACACTACAAGGAGTGCGCTTCTTTGGAGGAAAGCTTTAAGTTTTTTCTTTGTAATCTCTCTTATGCACCAAAACCAAGTCTCAAACTGAAATTATGAATAGAACTTTAAAACTCTATACCACTATCGACGATTTGTAATGCTAAAGATTTTAGAAAATTTAATTGAAGCATCTTTATTAGTTACATGTATTATGTGGTTTTGAGTTTCGAATTGCATAGGCGTGCTTTCATTTCTACAGTAGCATTCACTACCTCCCTAGTTATTCATACTTGAGGCAATGTTTGCTTGAAAATTACTTCAAATCTTTTAATTTTTCAATTTGTTTTTTTTTTGTTGCCCACAAAAAGGTCGCAAGCCTAAACTATCAGGATGCTACATTAATCTAGTTTACTTGAAAAAGTTTTCTAAAATTATTTACCAAATCCATGACAAGATGCCAGACTGTAAATATTTTATAAGTAAACGTGTAGATATGTATGAAAAGAGTTTTATGTTTAATCTGCAAATCTTTCTACTCCTAAAAGTCTATTTCTTTAGTCTACAAATTTCTCAATCTAATGTTTCGTCGAAGAGGAATTTAATCAGTAAGCTCATTGCGTTTATCTTCTTAGAATTCTTTCCAAGTGTTACTTGTTTGATTTTGAGTACTTTTGTGAATTATTTGTATTTGATGTTCTCTTCTTAGCTGAGTACTTTGATTGATGAAGATAGCGATAATCATTCCAGGGGTTTTTCTTCTTCAATCTTCAAGACACAGGTCAGTCTTTGAACAATCTTTCTTCAATTTCTTTCTTTGATTTGAGAATACAAGAAAGGTTGGGGTTGGCTAAACCCATTTTGCAACTCTTCTTAGTCTTCAAGACACAGGTCAGTCCTTTCATCTCTCAATCCAAGATTGTTCTATTATATTTTGGGATAGCAATCTTGCCTCGACAATGTCTTTTTTTTTTTTTTTTTCAATACCTTATTTTTTATTCAATGTGGTAGAAGGTGATCTTGCCAGGTATTTTTTAGTTTATATTGGTTTTTGTATGTTCCCAATCTCTCACTATAGATATCTTTCTAGATTGCTTTTCTATACCCATAACCGTTTAACACCCATTTCAGACCTGACAAAAAACATATTTTGATAGTGTAATTGAGAAATGAGAATCTTGTATCTTTTGGATTAATGGATTAGGAATGACAAGCACTTTCTCCTTTGTTGTATACTAACATACTTGATATTTATACTTAAATTACACGGGTGTACATTGGAGGTCTGATTTATTTGTGTATTACGATATAAAGTACTTCATTCATATTTGGATGGTATTAGATTGCTGCATAGAATGCACCCATGTAACGGTTACTTATTTTTGTGCCTAGATATATCACCTGCTACAATTATCATGGAAAATATATATGTTAAATACCTTGCACCAAAATTCCTTGTTGTGTATATAAGTGTATAAATTCTTGAGACTTCTCTTTTCCAAACTAAATGGGATAGGCGTCATTTGATTTGCAAAATAATGTCCCTAATTAAAATAATGGTTAACTTCTCAATGAATTAAGTATCCTAGTAAGTAGATTCAAAAGTACTATGGTCTGGACGAACACATGCTCATTAAATCTGTATGTGAAATTTGATAGCTGCTATTAAATGTAATTCTTTGATTTGATGAAGTTTTCTTTGTTTCTTTTTGAAATCAATGAATTCCCTTAGTTTTCTTGATTTTTTCTTCAATTCAATTTCTTTATTTGATTCAAGAATGCAAGAAAGGTGACGATTACATTACAAGCTCCGATCTCTCTCTCTAATACTTGACTTTTGATTTTGTTATTCTGTAAGCTCATTATGATAATCTTCTTTGAGTTCTTTCTAAGGCGTCTTCGTTGATTAGAGAAAATTTATTAGTTTGTTCCTTTATTTGGTGTTCAAGGTAGATTTCTTCAATTCAATTGATGAAGGTGGCGATTTGGGAGTGGTGGAATGAGTTTTCTTCTTCAATCTTGTTCAAGACACAAGTCTCTTCTGATAATTAATTTGTGTTATTGGAATACTCTTTCTTCAATTTCTTTTTTTGCTTCAAGAATGCGAGAAAGGAAGGTGACAATTTGGGGTTTGCTTCAGTCTCTCAATGCAAGATTGTTCTGTCAAGGTTTTATTCTGAGACGACAATCAAATATGTCTTTCTTGTTGTTGTTGTTCTAATATCTTTGAACTTTTCTTTCAAGACTCCCTTTTAAGTCAATGAATGCTCACAATTAATCTAGTTTACTTTTTTTTTTTAAGGATTTTATATGAATTGTGCCAGCCAAGCAGATTTCAGTAGTCTCCTTTATTGTTTTGTTGCCCATTCTGTAGGCTATAAGTTGTTGATGTAGAGACTTATAAGGGTTACATGACAAGGTAGTTCTTCTCCATTGACTTATCTTGTTAATTCTTTGTGTCAAAATAGCTCTACTATGCGAGACCACAGACAAGATTCAAGCCGTGTTACAGTACCAAAGGTATTATTTTTCTTTTTAGTGGTGGATGCACACATGGATGAACCCAAATGTTGGCTAGAAATTTACTCTCAACTAGATAATCTATATTTTTTAGTTGGTTACTTGTGATTTCTATTTATTTATTTGGGGTGGGGGAGGGGATTAAATTTATATATGCATCTATATGTTTATAAGAAAGGGAACTGGATCAATAAAAGAGGTAGGAAAAATATAAATGTGGCTTTTAATTTATTTAATCCTAATTTTGTAAATAGTATTAGCATTTTATGTATCAGCTAAGCTGAAAACTGTTAGCATAGTGGGAGTGAAATCTATTAAATTCGTTAGTTGATGTTGTTGTGTCCTATTTGATACTATGATAGATGTTTTAGGATAATGGTGAACATGAAACAAATATATAGAGAGATTATGAGATCAACGAATATAGATATGTGACATTATAACTTGTATATCTAAATCAAATGTGTAACAGTTGTAGCCAATGGAATGACTTTTCAACTTATATGGTTGTAGTGAATTAAGGAGATTGCTCGCATGACATTGCAAACATAGTAAGGTGTGTGTTTCTCTATTCCCTCTTTGTAGTGAGAGCCATATGAGTACCATATCCAGATCCTAAATCTGTAAATATTTCTGTTAGATTTTATTTTTTATTTTTTATTTTTATGTTTTATTTTTTTGTTTTTGTGTGTGTTTGAACCATGAATTGCCTAATGAACTATTCGTACTCATTTTTACTATTACATTGTTTAAAATAGTATGCATCTCATAAGTAGAATTGTTTCTTGCAGAATTGGAGTGGCCTTCCATGGAAGACGCTCTTCACGAGCATTTCATTTGATCTAGTTATTTACAATGCCCTTAAGCTTACTACCCTAACAATACTTTTTAAGTGTTCTGTATAAATTGTTCCAGCCTAGCAAATTTAAGTTTTCCTTTATTATTTTATTGCATATTCTGTTGGTTTTAAGTTGTTGATGTACATACTTATATGGTTTACATAACAAGGTAGTTATTCTCTATTGACTTATCATAGTAGTTATTGGTGTTACAATAGATCTACTAGGCGAGACCACAAACAAGATTCAAGCCTTAATACATAGGATTCTTTGTGTTACAATAGTAAAGGTATTGTTTTTATTTTTAGTGTTGGATGCATACATGGCCGAACCCAGAAAGCTGACGAGATACCTAGTTCCTAAACTGAACAGTCATCACTAGCTATGTAAATTATGTGTATTCCAGTTTTAAATTGTATAGGCACGCTTTCCATTTCTACATTAGCACTAGCTAGCTCACTAGTTATCCTTATCCACATTGGAGGCAATATTAGCATGAAAACTGTTTTCTAATTTACATTTATTTTTTATACAGTCAGTAAAAAGGTTGGAAACTTTAAACTACTGTTATGCTCGCATAGTTTACTTCTAGAATTTTTTTATTTTTTTTTGAAAAAGTTGATTAAAATATTAGTTATAACCGATAATTGTTTGAGAAGATTACAGTTTGGAGCTAATACAGTAACCTAAATGTTTTAAGCTATGAATAGCTCTACTATGCGATACCACAGACAAGACACGGGTCAGTGGGTGTTCTGATAATTAGTTTGTGTTATTGGAATAATCTTATTGATTTTCTTAGTTTCTTTGATTCGAGAATGCGAGAAAGATTTTCCATCTTTCAATGCAAGATTGTTCGGTAAAGGTTTTATTTTGCGATAGCAATTAAATGTCTTTCTTTCCTTATTTTCTTTAAAAACCTCCTTTCAATGAATGTGTGAGCAGGTTGGTCTTGTAAGGTGGTTCCTTAATTTCTATTCTTGCATTGGTTAGAACTAATAAAATCACAATCATTATGGAAAGAATAAAAATCTTTTGTTGTTTTACTTTCTTCACTTGTGCAATGCAAAAATCATTAAAAAAAACCTTGAAATTAAGGGAATATCATTACAAAATCCCTAAAAACGAAGCATTGTATGTAGGGAATTCACGTTGTTTTCTTGGGTTTTTCTTTCAAAACCCTTTTTTGAGTCAATGAAGGTGAGCAGGATGGTCTTGTAAGTTAGTTTCCTAATTTCCGTTCTTGCATTGGTCAAGACGCAGACCGTGTCCCATCACACAGAAGTTGTGCATGGATGAGTAAGACGCCCTCATTTCGATAATCTGATTTCTTGTCTCTTTGATCTTTTTCCCGTCATTTGATTCTGATTCATCTGTCTGTGTTTTGGTTCTGTTGGGTAGGTATGTCAAGATTCAACACACAAGAGGCGTGCCTCTGGTGGCAAGAAGGCCTGGAGGAAGAAGTGAAAGTAAGCTTCCGCTTTTGTTTTAGACACAATTCCCACTTTTTGATTGTTTTTTATTGCTTAAGTTTGCTGGAGGAAGCCATGGATGTCAAAAGAAGCTTGTGAAAAGTTTCCAGTAAGACTTACCCCATTAAGTTGTACGATTATAGTACCAATTTTTTCCCAATTGTTTCTTGTCTTACAAGGTTTATTTTTGAATTTAAATCATCCATTATTATGTTCAATGGTGGGTAGGTCAGAGTCGAGTCTCTAGTGTCAATCAACAAGAATAAACTAGTCATCAGGGTGTTAACTTACTTTTGGTAAATTTTCTCACATGTCATCGTATATCTTGGGTTTATCGTGGAGTCATATGTATGTGATTCATTAGTTGATGTGGTTGTGTCCAATTTGGTACTATAATAGATGTATGTGGAGTCATATGTATGTGATTCATTAGTTGATGAGCTTTACCGATTAACTTCCTCTTGGTCGTCAAAACATCACACCGAAAAAGAAATTTGAAAGAAGACTGTTAGAGAGAAGAAGATAGAAATATGAACGAATTATACATAACTAGTAATGACTATCCACAGGCATCTAGCCACCTTTTGGGTTAAGCATGTATCCAATACTAAAACTAAAAATAATACCATCTCTGACATAGCGAAGCTTGATCCATTGCAATTTGTTTGTCCAATAGTTATAAGGTTTAAACGACCAATTTTTCCCAACTGTTTCTTGTCTTACAAGGTTTATTTTTAGATAGAAATTGTCCATTATTATGTTCAATGGTGGGTAGGTCAGAGTTGAGTCTCTAGTGTCAATCAACAAGTATAAACTATAGTCATCAACATCATAAAGTGAATGGAGATCCAAGTCATCAGGGTGTTTACTATACTTTTGCTAAATTTCCTATCATGTCATCATATACCTTGGGTTTATCGTGGAGTTCATGTGTATCAGATTCATTAATTAATGTGTGTCCTATTTGTTACTATAATAGATGTTTTAGGATAATTGTGAACATGAAACAAATATATAGAGAGTTTATGCGATCAACAAATATAGATATGTAAAATTATATCTTGTAAATCTATGTCAAATGGATATTTTGGTGTTGTAGGGTACCAATGTGTAACAGCTGAAGCCAAAGGAATGACCAAGTCAAATGAATATTTTGGTGTTGCATGGGACCAGTGTGTAACAGCTGAAGCCAAAGGAATGATATTCCTACTTATATTGTTGGAATGAATGTAGGATACTGCTAGCATGACATTGCAAACATAGTAAAGTGCATGTAATCGTTGTTCCATCTTGTAGTGATAGCTATATAAATACCCTGATAAATATGTTAGATACCTGATAAAAATGTTAGATACCTGATAAATATGTTAGATACCTGTGAGGAAACCCTTGGTGCATAGGCGCTGCTACCATTTCTCATAGTTATTGTATAAGCATATTAGCTCAGAGAAAATGATCTCTAATACTAATAATGACAAATTTAATAGAACTAATGTCGTATGCATTTATTTCTGGGGTGGTCAAAATTTCAATTCATTCATTCTGTCATGTTTTTGCCTAGGATGTTTAGTTACATTTTTGTGTGTGTGTGTTTGAATAGTGAATTGCTTAATTATCTATCATGCTCATTTGTACCATTATATGTTTGAAAATTAGTGTGCGGCGGCTCATAAGTAAAATTTATTCTTTCAAAATAGGAGTTCCCTTTCTTGGACGATACTCTTCACGAGCACTTTGTCCCATCTAGGTTAGTCACAATGGTCTTAAATTTACTGTCCTAACGATAATTTTTTAAGGTGCTTATATTAATTGTGCCTAGCAAATTTCAGTTGTCTCCTTTATTATTTTGTAGCTACAAGTTGTTGATGCAGAGACTTATATGGGTTGCATAACAAGGTGATTAATCTCCACTCACTTATCTTGTAGTTCGTTGTGTTATAGTAGGTCTACTATGCAATACCCATGACAAGATTCAAGTGTTAAATAGGAATCTTCGCGTTACAGTGCTAAAGGTGTTAATTTTTATTTTTAGTCTTGGATGCATACATGGTTGAACCCAAAATGTGGCTAGATTTCTTATTCGTTAAACGCAAACAAACTTTTTTGTCGAGTCAAACATGTTCCATTTGTCATTATTAACATTCACGCGATGTTAGAAGTCAAACGGAGTCCATTTGATCACTCAAATCCTTGTATTCTCGGATTGCACCCAAATTGGCCTCCAATTGAGCCAAAATGTACAAACTAGTTTTCCTTCTTCGTTAAGGGCAACCAAACTTGTTTGTCGAGTCAAACATGTTCCATTTGTCATTATTAACGTCCACGCGAGGTTAGAAGTCAAACGGAGTCCATTTGGTCACTCAAATCCTTGTATTCTCGGATTGCACCCAAATTGGCCTCCAATTGAGCCCACAACGTACAAACGAGTTTTCCTTCTTCGTTAAGCGAAACCAAACTTGTTTGTTGAGTCAAACATGTTCCATTTGTCATTATTAACATCCATGCGAGGTTAGAAGTCAAACGGAGTCCATTTGGTCACTCAAATCCTTGTATTCTCGGATTGCACCCAAATTGGCCTCCAATTGTGCCTACAACGTACAAACGAGTTTTCCTTATTCGTTAAACGAAACCAAACTTGTTTGTCGAGTCAAACATGTTCCGTTTGTCATTATTAACGTCCACACAAGGTTAGAAGTCAAACGAAGTCCATTTGGTCACTCAAATCCTTGTATTCTCGGATTGCACGTCAGGGCACTAATTGGTCGTGTCATGTCACAATTCTGTGTCAAAGCCCAAGCCTAAACTCGACCCGTTTACTTTGTGTCAAAAAACTGAAACCCAAACACAACCCTCCTGAGACGGGCAATCCGACACTACTCATTATGACACGGTTAGCTTATCATGTCATAATGGGTATCAACCCATTTTGACATGATTGACCCATCTGATCCGTATTAGTCAATTTTGGCATGCATAACTTGTTATAAACAAACAGGTCCAATGGGTCAAGCGGGTCAACCTTGGCATGATTGACGTTATTAGTTTTGTGTCAAATGGGTTTGGTTCCCAAATCCAAACATGAACAACTAATTTCATGGCCCGCATTGACATGACACTATTAGCAACCGTGTCATATTTTCCCAAACATCAAACTCGTCGCCTAGCGACCGTATCGTATCAGGTCACTTATTGCCATCCCTAGGTTTTGGGTTCCTTAAACAGATTGAGGAAAGTCAATCCCAAGTACAATGACTTTGGAGATTTTCAACCAAACCAAAGGAAAAGATAACTCTTGTATATACTCATGCAGATGATGGATGTGGGCTTATCACCCACCTTGGAGTTCTTTGAGCTAGCTAGCTTTTAGTTTGTTTGTTGAGGTTATAATGGCAATGTATGAAGAATGAATGATAGAAGCAAAAGTAATCTCCTACTCGGTTTATCTTAGGAGATCCTTCGATCGTGTCCTTCACATTTTGTAATATTTACAATTAAAACCAATTAGCAGGCGAATAAAGACCATGGATATTTTTGTAATTTAAATTAAAAAACTTTTATGTACCACTTTTCCCTCTCAAATTTAGATTATTCACGATAAAACCCGCCCCTCTCAAATATTATTAATTATAATTAAGCCCGTAACATATTTTATTTAAAGATCTTCAATTATCTATAAATTATAAATGACCCTCACATCTAATTTTTTGATTTTCTATCAAAATCTGCCCCTGTAAACATTCATTAGTTACACCTAGGCTTAATATATAATTTGTTTGAAATCCTCCAATTATCTAAAAATGATAAAAGTTCCTTATATCTGACTATTGGATTTCCCATTTTGCCCTCCACATTTCATATTTTTACAAATAGAAACCAACCTCTCTTAAACATTGATTAATATACTTAAGCCCCTAATATAGTTTATTTGAAGCCCTTTATGCATTTATAAACTATACACAGGCACTTACAATTATATATAATTATTTTGTATAGAAATTCAATTACAAGTTTTCTTATTATTAAATTATTGTAATAAAATAAAATAAAATATTGAATATCGGCGCACGTAGAGCGCGTCGACACCCTAGTAAATAAATAACAGAAAATGAAACCGATATTAGGCAATGATGGATATGAAAAAGGAAACGGAAGGAGTTTTTGTTTGAACAATGAAAGACTTGTATTTGGCCCAACAAGCAAGTTGTTATAAATTATGTTTTTCGGAATTGAAATATTTAAAAAAATGAAAATTGACTATTAGATTCAATTATTAAGATCCAATGAGGCATTGTTTTAGTTGCACCCAAGGACTGTGATTTTGTGAAATTTTAAGAAATATTTCATTTTTTGAGATCTCAAAATTTAAAGTACTGAAATCGAAAAGTAAGTTATTTCAATGAGTTATGTCGAAATATTTCATGTTTTTTTTTCGTAAATTTTTGCATTTTCATGTAAAAACCAAAAAGGTTATGAAGCAAATTACATCTTCTTTTGTAAAATTTTGATATTTTTCGTGTAAAACCCAAAAAATATGAAGATAAATACTTTTATAGGGACACTTGTGTACTTAGGCTTCATTTAATATATTTAATGTGTTTATTATGGTAATTTACATGTATCTTACTTCTACACTCGAAAATTTTACTTTTTTTTCTTCTATATACAATGAAAAATGGAAGGTTGGTGTTAGGCTTGTGATAGCCAACCGTAAAAAACCCATTACATCCCTTTTCATGGATATTGGTTCAAAAAGATTAATGCAGAAGGATAGGGCGTCCCCCGCTATAAGCGACGCGCTGCACCTACGCTCGGGTGTAGTGACAAATGAGCAAGGCGCGCTGCAGCGGCGCCCGGCTGTAGTGTTAAATAGGCAAGGGTTCTCGCACCTCTCTGGACGGGGGCGAGTAAAGAAGCTAGTCCAAGTTAGAGCTAGAGATAGAATGATTAGATTAGCCTCTTGGAACATAGGAACCTTGAGGGGAAAGACATTAGAATTAGTGGATGTCATGCGTAGGAGGAAAGTAAACATAGTTTGTCTTCAAGAGACAAAATGGAAGGGGAACAAGGCTAAAGATTTAGGAGGAGGGTTCAAACTTTTCTATTCTGGTAAAGATGGCACTAGGAACGGGGTGGGAATAGTGGTAGATAAAGTTTTTAAGGATACAACCGTCGACGTTAGGAGGTTTGGGGATAGAATCATAAGTATTAAATTAGCATTAGAACTAGAGATAGTGCATGTTATTAGTGTGTATGCACCCCAAGTGGGTTTGGACGAGGAGACTAAGAAGGATTTTTGGGACTCTTTAGAGGAGTTAGTTCTTGGAATTCCCTCTTTCGATAGGGTTTTCCTAGGCGGGGATTTGAATGGCCATGTCGGTAAGGATAGAGTTGGGTATGAGAGGGTACATGGAGGTCAAGGCTTTGGGGATCGAAACACTGCAGGGATTTCTATTCTAGATTTTGCTTTAGCTCAGGATTTTGGGATCGTAAATACTTTTTATAAGAAGAGGGAAGATCACTTGGTGACCTTTGCGAGTGGGCATAATAGAAGTCAAATTGATTATTTTCTTGTGCAGAGACATGATTTAGGTAGGTGTAAAAATTGTAAGGTTATACCAGGAGAGTGTCTGACATCCCAACATAGGCTGTTAGTTCTCGATTTTTGTCTTAAGAGTAGGGGTCGTATTGCTATAGAACAGGTTAGACCGAGAATTAAGTGGTGGACCTTACGGGGAGATGTATGCCAAAGATTTCGAAAGAGAATTTTGGGTGGCCAGTCAGTTTCAGAGGGTGGGGAGAATCTAGAACAAAAGGATAGGACTAGTAGCGCGGATCTTTTTGAACATTTGGCAAACCGAATAAGAAGATGTGCGAAGGAAGAGTTAGGACAGGCCAAAAGAGGAGGTTTCTATGATAAGGAGACATGGTGGTGGAACGCGGATGTGCAACAAACCATTGCGGAAAAGAAAATATGCTTTAAGGCGTGACAAAAAGATAGGAGCCTAGAGTCTTATGAGCTTTATAAGCAGACTAAGAAGTTGAGTAGTAGAGCAGTAGGGGAAGCTAAGAAGAGAGCGTATGATGCTCTTTATAATAGGCTAGGTACGAAGGAAGGGGAGAAGGATATTTTCAAGATAGCGAAGGCTAGAAAACGAAAAACTAGGGACTTGAGTCATGTTAAGTGTGTTAAGCATGAAGATGGAAGAGTCTTAATGCAGGATAAAGCTATTTTAGATAGATGGAAAGATTACTTTTGGAACCTACTCAATGGAACACATGTAGGGGAGTTAAACTTGGAGGGGTATGCTTCACAGGAAGGGAGCGATCGCGTGTTCCATCGCAGAGTTAGTGCCACAGAAGTGAGAGAAGCTTTAAAAAGAATGAAGATAGGGAAGGCCGTTGGACTGGATGATATACCAATTGAAGCATGGAAATGTCTGGGAGAAGTTGGGATTCAATGTCTAACTAAGCTCTTTAATAGGATTTTGGAAACTAGAAAAATGCCAGATTCATGGTGGCATAGCATTGTGGTAGCAATTTATAAGAACAAAGGGGATATCCAGAATTGCTCGAACTATAGAGGGATAAAGCTTATGAGTCATACGATGAAACTTTGGGAAAAGGTTATAGAACACAGACTTAGGAGTTTAACCACGATTTCGGAGAATCAATTTGGATTTATGCCAGGTAGGTCTACTACGGAGGCCATCTTCCTGCTTAGGCAAACTGTAGAAAAATATCGAGAGGCACGTAAGAGTTTGCATATGGTTTTTATTGATCTGGAGAAAGCATATGATAGGTCCCCAGGGAGTTAATTTGGTGGGTGCTTGAAAGGAAGAAAGTGTCTCAATGTTATGTCGATATCATTAAGGATATGTATGAAGGGGTTGTAACAAGTGTTCACTCAGTAGGTGGGATGTCTAGTGAATTTTCAGTGACAGTAGGACTACATCAAGGGTCGGCGTTAAGTCCATATCTCTTTGCTTTGGTCATGGATGAGTTGACGAGACATCTACAAGAAGATGTACCTTGGTGCATGTTATTTGCAGATGATATTGTCTTGATGGATGAGACTAGTGCAGGTTTAGGTCAGAAATTAGTTAAGTGGCAGGAGGCTTTAGAGAGTAAAGGTTTTAGAATTAGTCGTTCGAAGACGGAGTATCTAGTGTGCAACTTTGGGTGTGAACCAAGAAGGAGAAGTAACGCAATTGAGATCGAAGGTGTCGAGGTCCCGGAGTGTGAGGCTTTTCGATATCTAGGGTCTATAATTCAAAAGAATGGGGCTATTGGAGCAGATGTAGACCACAGGATTAAAGCTGGTAGGTTGAAATGGCGAATGGCGTCAGGAGTATTGTGCGATAGAAGGATGCCTGCAAGGCTAAAAGGGAAATGCTATAAGACAATTGTTCGACCAGCCATGCTATACGGTTCAGAATGTTGGGCCACTACGGGACAACATACGCATAAGATGGCAGTAGCAGAAAGGCGTATGTTAAGGTGGATGTGTGGTAAAACTCGTAAGGATAAAATTAGAAATGAAAGAATTAGGAAATACTTAGGTGTAGCGCCCATAGAGGAAAAAATTAGAGAAAGACGTTTAACTTGGTTTGGTCATGTGCGGAAGAGACCAAACACGGCGCCAATTAGAAAATGTTTAGATTGACAAGTTAATTGAGGGTATAGACGGAGGGACGACCGTTGAAAACTTGGATGAAGACGGTGAATGAAGATATCATTGAGCTTGGATTAGGTGAGGAAATGTGGGAAGATCGCATTGCTTGGAGAACCAAAATTCATGTAGCCGACCCCGAAAATCTTGGGAATGGGCTTTGATGATGATGATGATACAATGAAATATTTCAAAAAATATTTCTTAAATCGAAAGACCGAAATTACTTCGAAATATGAAATCACAATCCTTAGTTGCACCTTTTGTTTTAAAAATCGACCTATGACGCTGAGAACGCTTGGACTAATGGGTAGTAGGAGAAAATAATTGGCCAGGGGCCTAAACGAATAGTAGGCTGGGCGGTGTTTTGAATTTTTTTTATTTGTTTATTTTTATTTATTTTATTTCCCGTTTAAAATTTTTTTAAGACTCTAGATAGACAGACAGTCTCACGCAATACAAACTCTCTTTTCCTCAACCTTGCGCTCTCAACCTCCTTTCAAACTCACATTCTTCTCTCGTTCTTAACTCTCAAATACCGCAAAACTAGTCTTCTCTTAACCTTCATCGCCTCTTCCACCATGCCCTTCTCCTCCAACGTGTTCGGTAAAGTGTCAGCTGTCCCCTACGCAGAATAACAACTTTGTAGGAGGCATATATTAAAACAATCAATTATGGGTGTATTATTATTATTTTTAAAATTAATGAAATATGCAAGTTTTATGTGCAGGGTTGATGTTAGAATTGTTGTTTTTGACTAAGTTCGAAAATAAACTAAATTGGTTGTGCTAAAATCATTAATTTAAGCCTATTATGCTTAGAGAAGAATGAGAAGAGTAAGAAGAAAATGTTGAGTTTGTGTTGGTCATTAATTTATACGCTATTATGCTTAATTTTCCATGCTTATATATTATACATATTTATCTTGGTGTTGAATTGGAAGTAATTTATAAGCTACTATGCTTAATTTTTATAAATTATAATAAAAAAACTGTTTAGGTCTCTCGACTAGGCCTCAGGGCGCTAGTCTCTTGCTCGCTGCCTACCTACGCCTAGCGATTTTTAGAACATTGGTTGTACCACATGAGCTAATTTGTGGATCATCTTTGATGACTAAATTTTTATTTTGACATTATATGCTTGCAAGCAACGATTGTGATTTCATTTTTCGAGTTCGTTTCGGTCTCCAGATTCTAAGAAATATTTCGGCATGTAAAGAAAATATGTAAAAATTTCGAGGATGCATAAAATATATATAATGAACTTCGAGGGTATATAGAATATATGAAAAAATTAAGATGTAAGTAAATAAATCTATTAAACAGATTAAATGATGCCTAAATACCAAGAAATGCAAAAAATATGAAATCAATATATAACTAGAAAATTAGGGGGTGGTTTCAAAAATCAATATAAGTAGAATAAATGATAACTAGAAAATCAGGGGATGGTTTAAAAAATTAATAAATAATACTAAAAAAAAACCTCAAAAATTTTGAAAAAAAACCCGAAATTTTTTGAAAAACCCCTAAAAAAATGCAATATTTTGTAGCTGGTATTTGTAATTTTTTTTTACAAAAAAAATGAAATTATGAAAAAATTCCAAAATTAACCAAAAAAATCTCAAATTTTTTTGAGAAGACCCTCCAAAAAATGTAATTTTTTCTTTTCGAAATTTCAAAAAATCGAATTTTTCGTTGAAATTTCGTGAAATCACATTCCTTGCTTGCAAGTGATTTATAAACTATTTGCATATATATTGCATCTTCAATCAACCTTTTTTCAATAATATCCATTTCAAATAGAACAAACTTGGCGGATACATGCTAGGCAATGACTACTCCACACCACCAAAAACACTTTCTCACACCACTATTGAGGG
This sequence comes from Berberis thunbergii, assembly GCA_003290165.1. Lineage (NCBI taxonomy): Eukaryota > Viridiplantae > Streptophyta > Magnoliopsida > Ranunculales > Berberidaceae > Berberis > Berberis thunbergii. The sequence continues at coordinate 107,526 of QNQO01007263.1, read as the reverse complement.
TTTTTTTTCTTCTTCTCTTACTCACACCACCAATAAATATGCATATCCTAACAGAAAACCCAAACTCAAAACGAAAAAAAATGAAAAATAGGGTAATTTTCGAGCAATTTTAACCCTCAATTGAGACAATTCTCAAGCTCATCAAACATAAAAATTGTAGTACTCCGAGTTATCTAATAAACACATTTAAATTACTTGAAAATGTTTTGAAATGAGCAAGTTATGGTCATTTTACTAAAGTCACACAAATCTGTCTCGCAGATAAAACATGATAGTGTTCCTGACATTTGGCCTACTTATATGCTTGATCAAGATCGATTCTCAAGCTCATCAAAACACGAAAATTGTAGTACTTCGAGTTATCTAATAAACACAACTTCAATCATTTGAAAATGTTTTGAAATTATAAAGTTATGGTCATTTTACTAAAGTCACGCAAATCTATCTCACAATAAAAACGGGATAGTGTCCCTGAATTTCGGCAAACCTATGTGCTTGATCTGTACCGATTCTCAAGTTGATCAAAACAAAAAATTGTAGTACTCTGAGATATCTAATAAACACAACTTGAATCACTTTTGAAATTTTTTTGAAATGAGTTGGTTATTTTACTAAAGTCGCGCAAATTTGTCTCGCAATGAAAATATGATAGTGTCCCTGATTTTCGGCTAACTTATGTTTTTTTTTCGTAAATTTTTGCATTTTCATGTAAAAACCAAAAAGGTTATGAAGCAAATTACATCTTCTTTTGTAAAATTTTGATATTTTTCATGTAAAACCCAAAAATATGAAGATAAATACTTTTATAGGGACACTTGTGTACTTAGGCTTCATTTAATATATTTAATGTGTTTATTATGGTAATTTACATGTATCTTACTTTTACACTCGAAAATTTTACTTCTTTTTTTCTATATACAATGAAAAATGGAAGGTTGGTGTTAGGCTTGTGATAGCCAACCGTAAAAAACCCATCACATCCCTTTTCATGGATATTGGTTCAAAAAGATTAATGCAGAAGGATAGGGCGTCCCCCGCTATAAGCGACGCGCTGCACCTACGCTCGGGTGTAGTGACAAATGAGCAAGGCGCGCTGCAGCGGCGCCCGACTGTAGTGTTAAATAGGCAAGGGTTCTCGCACCTCTCTGGACGGGGGCGAGTAAAGAAGCTAGTCCAAGTTAGAGCTAGAGATAGAATGATTAGATTAGCCTCTTGGAACATAGGAACCTTGACGGGAAAGACATTAGAATTAGTGGATGTCATGCGTAGGAGGAAAGTAAACATAGTTTGTCTTCAAGAGACAAAATGGAAGGGGAACAAGGCTAAAGATTTAGGAGGAGGGTTCAAACTTTTCTATTCTGGTAAAGATGGCACTAGGAACGGGGTGTGAATAGTGGTAGATAAAGTTTTTAAGGATACAGTCGTCGACGTTAGGAGGTTTGGGGATAGAATCATAAGTATTAAATTAGCATTAGAACTAGAGATAGTGCATGTTATTAGTGTGTATGCACCCCAAATGGGTTTGGACGAGGAGACTAAGAAGGATTTTTGGGACTCTTTAGAGGAGTTAGTTCTTGGAATTCCCTCTTCCGATAGGGTTTTCCTAGGCGGGGATTTGAATGGCCATGTCGGTAAGGATAGAGTTGGGTATGAGAGGGTACATGGAGGTCAAGGCTTTGGGGATCGAAACACTGCAGGGATTTCTATTCTAGATTTTGCTTTAGCTCAAGATTTTGGGATCGTAAATACTTTTTATAAGAAGAGGGAAGATCACTTGGTAACCTTTGCGAGTGGGCATAATAGAAGTCAAATATTAAACAGATTAAATGATGCCTAAATACCAAGAAATGCAAAAAATATGAAATCAATATATAACTAGAAAATTAGGGGATGGTTTAAAAAATTAATAAATAATACTAAAAAAAAACCTCAAAAATTTTGAAAAAAAACCCGAAATTTTTTGAAAAACCCCTAAAAAAATGCAATATTTTGTAGCTGGTATTTGTATTTTTTTTTACAAAAAAATGAAATTATGAAAAAAATCCAAAATTAACCAAAAAAATCTCAAATTTTTTTGAGAAAACCCTCCAAAAAATGTAATTTTTTCTTTTCGAAATTTCAAAAAATCGAATTTTTCGTTGAAATTTCGTGAAATCACATTCCTTGCTTGCAAGTGATTTATAAACTATTTGCATATGTATTGCATCTTCAATCAACCTTTTTTCAATAATATCCATTTCAAATAGAACAAACTTGGCGGATACATGCTAGGCAATGACTACTCCACACCACCAAAAACACTTTCTCACACTACTATTGAGGTTTTTTTTTCTTCTTCTCTTACTCACACCACCAATAAATATGCATATCCTAACAGAAAACCCAAACTCAAAACGAAAAAAAATTGAAAAATAGGGTAATTTTCGACCAATTTAAACCCTCAATTGAGACAATTCTCAAGCTCATCAAACATAAAAATTGTAGTACTCCGAGTTATCTAATAAACACAATTTAAATTAATTGAAAATGTTTTGAAATGAGCAAGTTATGGTCATTTTACTAAAGTCACACAAATCTGTCTCGCAGATAAAACATGATAGTGTTCCTGACATTTGGCCTACTTATATGCTTGATCAAGATCGATTCTCAAGCTCATCAAAACACGAAAATTGTAGTACTTCGAGTTATCTAATAAACACAACTTCAATCATTTGAAAATGTTTTGAAATTATAAAGTTATGGTCATTTACTAAAGTCACGCAAATCTATCTCACAATAAAAACGGGATAGTGTCCCTGAATTTCGGCAAACTCATGTGCTTGATCTGTACCGATTCTCAAGTTGATCAAAACAAAAAATTGTAGTACTCTGAGATATCTAATAAACACAACTTGAATCACTTTTGAAATTTTTTTGAAATGAGTTAGTTATTTTACTAAAGTCGCACAAATTTGTCTCGCATTGAAAATATGATAGTGTCCCTGATTTTCGGCTAACTTATGTGCTCGATCGAAACCGATTCTCAAGTTGATCAAAACACAAAAGTTATAGTATTATGAGTTATCTAATAAACACAACTTGAATCACTTGAAAATGTTTTTGAAGTGAGAAAGTTATGGTAATTTTACTAAAGTCGTGCAAATCTATTTGAAAAAATTTGTTGAAATTTCTTGTTCACCCAGAACAATGATCGTTTTAGGTGAACACTAATTTTTTTTTTTTTTTTGTGATTTCTGAAAATTTTTCTGAAGTATACTTTGTTTTTGTGATTGAAAATATTTCTAAAGTTTCCATGAGATTATTTTGTTTTTCTTGAAATTTTTCGAGAGGTTGCGATTTGGGATTCGATTTTTAAGGATTTTTATTTTGACGGAAAAGGAAGAGATTTTGAGGGAGATGGAAGAGATTTTCAAGAGAAGGGAAGAGATTTGCAAGATATTTGAATGTGGGAGAGGGAAGAAATTCGAATGGATGTGGGAAGAATTGCGTTTTGATTTGAATAGGGAGGAAAAATGTTGATTTTTTATTTATATAAGTGGTATGAAAAAGTACGGTGACGTGAAAAAGAAAGTAGGTGGGTATGAAAGAGCAGAGTGATGTGAGTGGTGAGCACAGGTAATAACACAAGGTAGGATATAGAATCCCACTCAAAAGCGACAATGGGGCTCCCTAATGAGCGTAGGTCCATGATTGATGCTTTTGACCCGAGTCCCAGCCTCCGATTCGTTTCTCCTCTCATAGAACCCTAAACTAAACACCGCTTCGATTCTCGCTCTCTTTCACTTTTAGTAAGCTTTAAGCCTAGTCCGCTCTGGTCCAACATCCATCCTCTCGATCTCTTCTGTGCAACAAACCAAACCACCGACATAATGGGTGCGAAGGCGAAGAAAGCAACTATGAGGAAGAAGCTGAAGAAAGCTTCAACTAAAGCTTCTACCAAGCTCTCCCTCACTCTTCCCAAACCCGACTCCTCTTCCTCTGATTACTTGGTTCGTTCTCTTTTTCCTTCTTCTTCTCTTTTTCCTTCTTGTTCTTCTTCTTCTTCTTTATTTTCGATGCTTTTTTCTAACAAACTTTATGAATGAAGCCATTGGAAGGTGGGCCAGCGAGGAAATTGCCTCTCGTCAGAGAAGAACCCCTCGATAACAAAGCGACTGTCTTGTATATCGGTCGCATTCCCCATGGGTTCTATGAGAATGAGATGGAAGGTAACAAACACCTCCTTTTACTAACTGTTTTTTGCTTGGGTTTTATGTTATTTGTTTTTTTATTTATAATGAATTTCTGGTGGTGGTGAATATATTAGGTTTTTTTAAACAATTTGGTGAAGTCAAGCATTTGAGGCTTGCGCGGAATAAAAAGGTTAGTTGGATTTCAAATTATGGAGAACACATGAATTGTTTATCTATGTAGGTTAGTTATTATGGTATTTTGTATGAGAGTTACCTGTGCGTGACGGAGAGCATCTCCAATGCCAAAAGTTTGAAGACTAAGAATTAATCTCCCACAAAATATGCAATAAAAGATTATATCTTGCGATTTTGGTTGAATGGAAAATAAATTTTTTCTCTAGAAAATTGATTTTCCAAGTGTTTGGTCTATTAATTTCAAATAGTAAGCTTAAAGGTGAGTGACACTTGAATGGTTCCCCGACATTGGTCTGTCCAGAGGTATATTTTGACATTCTTTTATTGTGAGATCCTTGGGTCAATGATTCAACCCACCCTTGCCAAGGCAACTAAATTTGTTGAGCCCCAATGATCCATCGAGTCCCGGGAAGCCAAAAATCTATACACATACTCATGATTGGAATATCTTGATTGTTAGACAATGTGAACGCTGCCCCTCATATCAGTATGTCAACTATATATCTAGCCTGAACAAGCTGTGCAGAATCGCACGTAATCAAATGACATTGAAGTTACCCTTCACCAAAGATTAAAAATGGCGGTCTTCCTTAGCAAGGCATGAGGCGTAAGCCTTAGCATTTTTGTAAATAAGGAATTGGCCTAAAGGCCACTTAGGATTTTTTTTTTGGAAAGAATCCAGGCCCAACCTAATAATATATTGTAACCTAATTTAATATTTATTATAGAAAAAAAAGTTTTACTTAACAATTTTATTGGAATCAAACCCCATTGATTTAGACTTGCCACATCTAAACTTTTCATAATCTTTACCCATATATTCACATTAGGGAACATTAATTCAAAATTAGGATTTTTTCCACCACCATCACTACCCGCCACCGACCATTGACAACGAACCCCACCCAAATTCCCGTGCGAAATTAGGTCGGCTACGGCTAGTAGACCACCACGGCGCAGACGGTATCAAGCCACCACAACTACTGGCCAACAAAATCATGCTACCACCACCCCTAGCCATTGTGGCTAGACCTAACAAGAAATCTAGTGACCACTTAATGTCATATGCATTACTCACCACCCACCACTACATCAAACTGCAACCACGAACCAAAACTAGCCATAAGAGAGACTAGAGAGAGACTAGACAATCACCATTACTGCAGAAGACTCGGCCACCACTGACTAGTAGAGAGAAATTAGAGATTTATCGGCTTCAATGTGTATTAAATAGGCAAAAAAGTAAGGGTATATATATAACTTGCAATAGTTTTTTTTGTTAGAAGTTGTAAGTAATTTTTTTACCATAGTGGGACCCCCTAAAGCACAAACACTAAATATTCTTAAGTGTTCGTGTTGGACAATGACACTCATTGCTGCTCGAACACCTGGTCAACATGTCAGGAATGTTGACTAGACAATAGTTGGACACTTTTTTTTATAACTTTTATTATACGTTTAAAAAGTGGTGGTAAATAAGGAAAATGCACCCACATGTGATAGGAATTGGAGTACATATTTTTTATTTATTGACCTTTTAAAGTGAAACAAGATGACACCACAAAAGAGGTGAAGACTTGGTTAATATATGTGCATTTCAATATTCACATTCTATCAAGGGAAACTTTTGAACACTTTCAAGGTGAGATATTGGAGGGTATGCATTTAAAAATTTAGGTGTTGAAATACTTGAAGTTGTGAATCATTCTCTTGATGAACTGGAATGTAAGCGTGTTATTCACCAGTAGTGATGACGACATAATAGATGAAGATGAACTCTGACATTTGAACAAAATCATTTTGGGTTATTTTTTATTTTGTTAATGATTTGGGATTGTCAAATGTAAACAAAGTTGGGCATGTTGAATGAATGAAATATTTTGAAAGACGGAGAATTGAACGCTATTGCGTAATGCCAACATAGCAGGATTTCAACTTGTGACATGATTTATATATTTGAGTTACAATAATTATTTGAATGTTTTGGACTTAACCTTTATCTTAATATGGTTTTGAACCATTGCTCATTATGCTTAAAGACTTATACGTATTGAAAATTGCTTTATATATAATAAAATTATGTTTAAGTATTATATTATTCAAGTGTTAGTGTTCGTGCTTCTTAGGTGGAATCTCCATTACAAATCTCCTTTTCTTAATAGAGGTTTCATGTTGGTAACACTTTTACTTGCACCCACCCACTACTTAAAAAAATGAGCTACTTCCACTTATCCTTGTTTTTATATTACAAAGAGAATATATCTCATCTTCAGTACAACATAGATAATACACAAGAGAGAGACCACTTATGGTAAAATCTGCGATGTTGGTCTCTCCCTATTTCTTCCTCACCTTTTTCAGTTCTTTGGGGTGGCAATGGATCAACTATGGATGGTGTCGCATCTAGTGATGGGTGGATCTCCGGAGGTGTTGGTGGACAGTGGTGGATTATGGCCCGTCTAATCTCTGATGGTAGTGGTGGATGTGGCAATTTTATTTGGGTTGGCCGGTGGATCAGCGTAGATCTAGTTTCATAAAGAAACTTGGGTGGGTTTAGCTGTCAGTGGTTAATGGTGGTGGTGGTGGTTTTGGAATTATAAGGCAAAGACAACTTATAAAAAAGTTCAAAAAATGCAAGTAAAAGTCAATGTGTTTTGATTCTAAAGTATTGTTAAATTTTTTTTTTTAATTTGTATAATAAGTAGTAAATAGGTTATAATATATAATTAAGTTGGGCCCAAATTTTATCCAAAAAAAATTCATAAATGGGGACTTTAGTCAAATCCCCTGAATGATAAAAGTATAAAGAAAATTAGAAAAAAATGAGAATATATATAAATATGTCATCTATTTAAATAACAAGATTCAAGTGCAATAAAGAAAAATTATCGTAGTGAGCCATTAAATTATGTATCTATATCAGTGTAGTTTCAAAGAAATTACAACTAGTACTCGACTAGTCATAAGTTATACCAAGAGTAAGGTCTAGTGATAACACCACTTATGAAACTAGTCAAAGGAGTTCGCAATATTGCACAATTGGAGGAATAGAATCACCAACTGATGTGGCGATGACCCGAACCATTGTCTTATTGCGATGGATGACTTTTTGCTTGGGAGTTGCTATTCTCGTGCCATCCACAGGTAAAGACAACCAATTCTCGTTGCTTGGCAAAAGAAGGAAACATGCAAGATCATGCTCTTCCCCTCGATTTTAGCCAGTAACTTTTATAGAGCCCAATAGGGGTAGGCTTCATAATGCTACAATTCTATCATTCTTTGTGGCGTTTGGGTTGTTTACTTTGATTGCTTCTATTTCTTTGGTTTCTTCCCCCGCCTCATTGTTCATACCTGTGTCCGATTCCATTGTGTGTTATCTTGATTGCAATTTTCTTTCCCCGATTGGGTTTTTAGGGGTTTTCATTCTCTCCTTGAAATCATAAGAGTTCAAACATAGTCATAAGTTCAAATGGAAAACATATATAGCTTCATAGTGATCTATTCATGTCCATCACTTCCCTCCAAAATGAACAGTCCTCAAGAATCAAGATAATTATCTTCATATCATATTGTTTATCCGTCCTAACCAAATCCTCATTTCAGCATGCATCACCAACATGCACTGAGGTGAACTGTTTGCCTGATCAGTGAATCATACCAAGGGTATGTGTAGCCTCAATACGTTTTCTTAAACCATGCTCCCTCTTTGTGGTCTAAATACCCTCTCACAGTGTAGTTAAGGTGTCGAGGCGACGGGGAGGCGGACAAGCCTGAAAACGCCTCAGAAGCGAGGCGGACACCTCACTTCACCGAGGTGGTGCCAACAATTATTCATATTTCAACTTCAAAACTAAATTATTCATTTTTCTTACTAAAATTATTCAGAATATTACATATATAGATGGTGTCTATGGAAGGGAATTATGAAAAATAAACTAATATTCAAAATAGGATCTCATTTGAGCTCCACAATGGTAGAGTAAATTATTTTTTGGAATCACACAGGCCAAGCTTTACTTTAACTTCAATTCCCTGCCATCTACAATGCCTATAGCAACAAGAATGAGATGAATCGTGAACAAATGCAATTTGATCAAGGATGCACGGACTCGGACACGGACACGGACACAGACACGGACACGACACGGCGACTCGGCAATTTTCAAAAAATAGGACTCGGCGACACGGTCAAACTTAATTTTTTAATATATATTTTTGTAACTCATCAAATTCAAATATATCAATAATACATTCAAATTCATTCATTCAAATTTACAAATGCATCATAAAGTCAAGCTCAACTGCTCAAATAGTCAAGTCATAGTTCATACTCATAAAGGCATAATTTCATTAACTTGATACTGTAAATTGATACTGTAAATCTCATAAAGTAGTCAAGTAGTCAAGTCATACTCATATAATTTCATTAACTTGATACTGTAAATTGATAATTTTAAAAACTCACCAGTCACCAACAAGGCGGCTATATCTCTTCTTCATTAACAAGCTCATCCATTGTCACATTTTCTGCATCCAACAGTCCAGCCTCTAGCTCAGGTTCATCAAGCGAAAGACTGGCAATCTCAAGCACTCCAGTAGCATCCAAATCCAACGAATCAATAGTATCTCCTGTGACATCCCACATCCTTGTCTCACCTTCTTGGTACTCTTGTTTTCTTCTTGACAAAAGACGAAGGTTGGAATGCACATACACTAAATCTTCAGCTCGTTTTGGGGTCAATTTGTTCCTTTTTAATGAGTGGATGTTGTTATATGTGCTCCAATTCCTCTCACAACATGAGGAAGAACAAGGTTGGCCAAGTAACTTCAAAGCAATATTCAAGAGATTAGGTGCACTGGTACCATGAGCAACCCACCACACATCAGGATCTAGGTATGCTCTATTCTGTATAGCATCACTTTCTGCAAACTGCCCATTAGCAGTTGAAAACTTTACATACTCTGTAACAACCACTCTTCTGTCTTCAATTAGAGGATAGTATCTCTTGAAACATTTATTTCTCTCATTTGTAATCTCAGGATCTTTGTGTGGCGCAATACGATTAGGATCCTCTTCCAACCATTCGGTGCTATAATACCTATATTATATATTAATATTAGCAATGTCCCAAATAAAAAATAAGTAGAATAAAAAATTAAAAACAGTGAAATTATTTACCTTGGATTCAAGGAATGTGCTAAGCAATGCAGTGGTGTGTTGTTTTTCTCCCATCGATCTACCAATATCTGATGCACCACTGAAAAAAACTCTGACTCCTCACTATTTTCTTTTCCTTCATGGCGGTAAATAACTTGTTTCACTTTCTCAATCATAACATCCCACATCTCATACACCAAGTGAAGACAACACTTATCTGTATCAGCCCTCCGCAACATTGAATAAATAGGCTCTGTGAAACGAAGCACATAATCCACTTTGTCCCACCACAAGTCATCCAATAGTATTCCTTTCACAATCCGTGCTTTGTCAACATCATCTTCCTTATAGGAATCCCACTTATCTCCAATCACCATACTTTGGATGCTACTTTTAATGTCTTTCAACCTCTTCAGCATAATTATGCTTGAAGCAAAGCGTGTCTCAGCTATGGAAAGCAACTTCAATTTCGAATGCTCATTAAACATGTGCAACCTCATGGAATGGTTCATGATAAAGTTCTTGATCGTCACCCCATCCCCAACAACATCAATAATCCAACTATACAAACTGTAGGCCTTTTCATTTGCAGGCGTGTTCTTTGGAGCGCATATATTCTTCAAGGCAAGGTTGAGAGTGTGGACTACACAAGGTGTCCAAAAAACCTCAGGATACTCGCTCTCAACAAGTAAACCTGCAGCCTTACAAACTGGAGCATTGTCGGTTATAACTTGAACGACATTCTTTGGCCCAACCTCACGTACAACTTCCTTGATCAAATTAGCAATGAAGAACTTGTCTTTGTATTCCCCTTCACAGTTCACAGCCTTTAAGAACATTGGACCACCCTCATTAATCACTATGAAATTAATGAGAGGCCTCCTTTGAGAATCGGTCCACCCATCACAAACAATTGTTGCCCCTTTAGTAACCCATGTGGACTTTGTTCCCTCCAACAACCTCTCAAGGTTGCTCCTTTCATTTTGAAGCAATCTCGTCCTCAATGCATTATACCCAGGAATCTTGTAACCACTAATAGACTTTGCCTTATTCGTTGCAAAGGTAAAAGCCTCCTGAAAATATGGATTCCTTGCAAGGTTGAATGGCAAGGCAGCTGAGTAGAACGCCCTTGCAATCAAAGCATCCAACTCTTGTCGCTCACTCATATTGAACGCATGTGCAATAGGATTAGTAGTAGTACTAATGGCTCTCCTCTTCCTCTGCTCATTGTATGAAAGTGGAACTGAAAGGCCAACCCCCCCACTACTTGAACTCAGGTGAGGGTGACTACTTGATCCCACTGAAGGAGGTAAAGGAACACTTCGTATCCTTGAACTTTCTGCTTTCAATGCAGCTTCATCAATAAATTTTTGCACCTCTCTAAGTTGTATGGGGGAGATTTTGGCACAAATGGCTATCCCCTGACCACTTATCTTCAACAAATGGTGCTTCAATCTAGTAAGAGAGCCTGTATAATCTTTCAGACAATAATTACACTTCCATCTAAGGTTTCCCCCCCCTTCATTTGGTTTTCCTAATTTTGTCACATGCTTCCAAAGATCATCCCCAGTTCCTTGGCCTACTAAAACCAATTTTAATTTCTTATTATTTAGTTTTAACTTTTAACTTTTCACTTTCAAGCAAATAGGTGCAAGTATTTAATATCATGCATGCATACTTTCATAATGAATCACAGGAAGAAGAAAAAAAAAAAAAGAAGCCAGGAAGGAATTGCAAAAAAATTTCAAAACGAAATTTGGAAAGTGATTCAGAAATCGATTCACTGATTCACTGATTCATAATGAATTCACGAAATTTGGTATTTAATATCATGCATGCATACTTTCAAAACGAAAAAATTTCAACTTGCAAAAAAAAAAAAAAAATTCATGTCATAGATTCACTGATTCAGAGTATTCAACTTGCAAAAAAAAAAAAAAAAAAATTCAACAATCGCAGGAAGCCAGGAAGGAATTGCAGGGAAAAAAAAAATCGAATGAATCGATGAAACTCATAACAGGGATCGATCGATACATCTCAGGAAAAAAAAAAATAACAGAAATCGATGAATCGATCGATGAAATGGGTCGACTCATAACAGGAACAATCGATCCATCCATCCATCCATCTCAGGAAAAAAAAAAAAAAACAAAACAGAAATCGATGAATCGATGAATCGATTCAATCGATCGATGAAATGGGTCGACTCATAACATGAAAGATCGATCGATCGATACATCTCAGGAACAAAAAAAAAAAAAAAAAAAAGAAATCGATCGAGAAATCAATCGTACCTGGTCCTGGTGTCGATGAGGACGCCATCACTCCGCTCCGTCTGTCGATCTCTTCTCCTCCGTCGACTCTTGACCTTGATCGATCGATCGATCGATGGAAAAAACTCAGTTAGGGTTTCTTTCGGCTTCGGTTTTTTTTTTTTTTTTTTCTCTGCTGCTCTGTCTGTGGTGTGGGAGAGAAAATCGGGCGAAATAAAAATTTTCGCAGTCAACGAATTTTGACCCCCCCGGACCGTGTCTGACCGTGTCTGACCGTGTCCGGACCGTGTCTGGACCGTATTTGACCGTGTCCGGACCGTGTCCGGACCGTGTCTGGACCGTGTCCAAATCAGTCAACGAATTTTGACCGTTGACCCCGTGTCCAATACGTGTCCAGCGCGTGTCATGCACGAATCCGTGTCCGACACGTATTTGACGCGTGATTCGGGGGTTTTTCGGAGAGTCGGTGCATCCTTGAATTTGATCATATAAATGAACAAATTGTATGATGCATTGTTGTGGCATGATTAAAAAGAGGAAGAACAACAGATTAAAAATGCACAGATCATGATTAAAAAGAGGAAAACAATTAAAAGAGGAAGAATAATTTGATCATACAAACACACAGATCATTAAAAGAGGAAGAACAATTTGATCATGCACAGATCATGATTAAAAAAACGCATAGAACAACAACATGATTAAAAAGAGGAAGAAGAAGAAGATTCAAAGAAAAAACGCAGCAGATCATAAAAAACATGATTTGAAGAGGGAAGAAGATTATAAGAAGAAAACGCAGATCCATTGTTGTGTGATTTGTCACAGATCATAAAAAAACGCAACACTGACTGTGTGAACAAATCATAAAAAAAACATGATTTGAAGAGGGAAGAAGAAAACGCATATCCATTGTTGTGTGATCTGTTACAGATCATAAAAAAACGCAACACTGACTCAGTGAACATGAACAGATCATAAAAAAAAATGATTTGTAAAGGGAAGAAGATTAGAAGAAGAAAATGCAAATCCATTGTTGTGTGATCTGTTACAGATCATAAGAAAACGCAGCACTGACTCTGACTCTGTGAACAGATCATAAAAAAAAAACGCAACATGATTTGAAGAGGGAAGAAGATTAGAAGAAAAAGAAAGAAACAAACATACCTGATTTGAAGGAAGCAAGAATGAAGGAAGAAAGACTGAGGCGTTGAGTTGAAGCAATGAGCAGCCCCCAATTTGATCTCTCTCTCCTAAAAACTGTAATTAACCCCCACCCCAAACCCTAAAAGACAATGGCTTTTTGGGCTTTTTGCGTTTTATTTGGATTTTCAGGTTTAAAATGATTGAGGCAGTCCGAGTCGGTTGAGGCGTGAGGCGGATGCCTCACTTTACCGCTCCGCCTCGCCCCAATTTGAGGTGCCCCTTTGCAAAACCGCCTCGAGGCGTGCCTAGGCGTCCGCCTTAACAACACTGCCCTCTCGGAGATAGTACCCTTCTCCATGCTCCGAGGTGGACCATAAACTTGTATAGAAGTTCACCTGAACTTGCGACGTACCAGAGACATAATGCTCCAATTAATCTCAAGCACACTTGGGTCTCACTTAACCAACACCCCAAGAGATAGAATACTACAACCATTAACTCCATCTCAAGCACCCTAGTTCCTAGCATACCTACGTTCCTCCTCCTGATCTAGAGAATGTCACCATTCAAAACTTGTTGCCAATACATCTTGATGAGGGATTGACAAATGTTTTGAAGCATAGTCATAGTTAGAAACATAATACTAGGCTTTAAACTGCTGATTGAGCCCCCGAGGTTCTATTGTTCATCAAGCCTATCTCTTTCCACTAGGAAACCAGTCTAGATCACCGCCATCCACATCTCGCATTGATAATTGCTCTCCATCAAGCAGCTCACCCATCCATTTCAGCGTTATTATATGCCTAACAAATTATTCCCATCCACACTATTTCTGTCCGTAGAGCTTGACTCTAATGTCTTGATCATAAGTGCCCAAATTCAGATTCTCTGTGGTACGCCCCTCCCCCACAAAAGAAAAAGAAAAAAAAATTGATTTATTTTCTTTTTTATCACCCAACTGTGGTCTTACTGATGCATTCAAATATGATCCTTGCTCATTAGAAATCATGTGGTGGTTACACTTGGTTCCAAATTGGTTGCCTGGCAGAGCTTGTAAACTGTTGGTGGTTGTCCCAACTTCTGGATGCTCTAAAAAAGGTCAAAAGGGTAAATTGATGGGGTTGGGAATTCCAATAACCACCCTAGGACGGCTTCAGTTACATCTCTAAGTTGGACATGGCAAATAGAGGCACCCAGTATGATCATTCTCAAGATTAGCAAAGTAAATCCTGAAGATGATCCTCCAAATATGGCCAAACTCAGTAGGTTCTGAGAGATATCTGAGTCCCAGATCTTTTGGCTTTGTTCCGCTAGAGCCAATTATCTCTGAGCCTAAGTGCTTGGCGAAAGGTATGACCAACTTACAAATGGACCTCAGTTCCATCAAGTTCATCTCCATCAGTGTTGGTTTTTCAATGGATAAGGGGCGTTCTTAAAGGTAGTGGGGGTTTTTTCTTCCGCAAGTTGTTTTTGGGGATTTGAAGGTAGAGGGGAATTGCTATTCACAATTTCATCTGAAAGAAGGGTAATGGTTCCGAGTTTGGGTAAGTCATATTTTCCTTAGCTTGTTTTAAGGTCTGATAAAAGAACTTTTAGTGAACTGCTGCCTTTCCCAGGAAGATTCATAGCTGTGTGTATCACAATGGCGTTACCATGAACAAGTAGCATTGTCTCCTTAACGATGGAAAAGTGAAAGTTTATAGCAACTCACATTGCTCCAGTAGGCTTCAGCTAGCGATCACAGGCACATATCACAGAATCAAACATAGACTCACAAAGAAGGAAATTCCCCATCCACTTAGATTTATTGCTTAGGCCTAGGGAAATGCTGTGCTGTTTTGTTTTAGAATTTTGTTTGTGGCATAGGCTTAGGGATAGGTTGTATTCTCAGTTTAGAGTTGGGTTAGGTGTTCCTAGGTGTATATTTGGCCATGCTTTGTTGGAGAGAGCGTGCTTCTGACTCTCTGTGGAAAACTTGTGTCAATTGGAAGTGAGGAGTCTTTGTTGTATGGTTCATTTTGTATAATTTGATAAATTTTAACTTTTCGAAACAAAAGTATAATATATAAATCTTACTTATCCAATATAATTTTTCTTACAGTTTTGGATGATGCACTCTCTTTGTTTTCTAACTATAGATGTTCTCAATCTTTGATCTACCATTCTGCCACTTTCACATTTCTGCATCTGCATATTATCTCACTAACAAAATGAATGATGTGTACATCTATCTTTGTTGGGAACATATATTAACACTTTTTATTAGTTCCAAAATTATTTTAGTTGGGATCATTTGAACTGGATAGAGAAACAATGCAGTCAAGATTCTGTTTTATTGGAATGGGGGGGGGGGGGGGGGTGTGGTTGAGAGAAATATTGCATTTACTATACTGGAAAGAATGGAACAACAGTATGCATATGCATGAAATAGTCATTTCATTGAATGGAGCATTCATAGTTTCTCACTAGCACTGGGTTCAGGCATTTTGTTATACAACTTTGGTTTTTCCTCTTTTAATTTTGTCGGTCTACGATGGAAGTAAACAATATTATTGATAAAATATATATAGTTCACATTCATTTACTTGTGATGTTAACCCGAGCTTTACATTTTTCACAGACAGGAAAATCCAAGCATTTTGGCTTCATCGAATTCGAATCCCCAGAGGTTATACTTATTTGAAGTACTAGTACCTGAGTAAGTGAGTATTGAATTTAATTAGATGGTTTGCTTAAGGCTTGCTTATGCCAAGTGCAGGTGGCAAAAATTGTAGCCGATTCTATGCATAACTACCTACTTTTTGAGCACATGTTGCAAGTCTCTCTTATTCCTCCAGAAAATGTCCATCCTAAAATGTAAGCATTTTTGTGACATTTTAATGTTCTCTTGAATATGACAGAGTTGAATTTTAAGTGAACTGTTTCCATGTGGTTGGTGATACTGCAATGACTATATTTTCCTATTATTTTGATTTCATTTAGCGTATTAGAGTTTAGGGTCCATTTTGAAAACTATTTGAATCTAGGGTTCATTTTGAAAAGCAGAGTCAGTCCTGTTGATTCGCCTTGACGAAGCCGAACTCAGTTAAACCCCAAAATATCCCTCCGTTAAGTGACGACATTAGATCAAGTGCTCCGCATGTAATTGGGATCCATGTACTTTTTTTTTGGAAGGCGAGTTAGGTTTTTAGGATCCCATAACCTATCAAAGACCATAATTGGTCAACACACCATAAACTGATAAACATGTCGTCGGCAGGGTTCAAACCCATAACCTAGTGGTACCATCCGCCAAGTTCTAACCATTGAGCTATCATGCCATTGGCGATCCATGTACTTAGGACTTTGGCACCCACTGTTTATCCAAAAATTAGAATTTGGTTCCCATATTTTTCACCCGACAGTCCTTGCAAAGCATTGCAATACTTACCTTGCCAGTAGCAGCACCTCGCTTGTCTTAGAACCCACCACTCATCATTCTCTTCAGCTCTCTCTTACTGTTGTTGTCATACGACCATGTCCAACAGCTACTTTGAATGAGTTATGGAAAGACCAACAACTAGTTTGGCTTATATAAACGCCGTTGGATCCATTCAACATGATATAGACATGCCCATTCTTAGTACAAGGGTATTTTTGTCTTTCTTTGTATAAGGGTAATTTTCTTTGGCTTGGTCAAGGAAAGTCAACAGGGTTGACTCTTTGGTTTTAGAGACGGTTTTTTCAAAGTTTCCCCCTAAACTCTAAACCAAACAGACCCTCAAATCAATATAGTCCTCTTATGTATTGGTTGGTTTATTTTTCTTTTATTTATTATTTTATAGTGCAATAGTTTTTGTAGTTAGAGAACATTCTTGCACTTTCGTATGATCTCCATATGCGCTTCTTTGCTTTGGAAAGCATTGTTTGGAAATGGTTGAATGACGATATGTGATATCATAGATTCATTATGTTGGGAACGTACCTACATATGGAGTGTGCTCTACTTGGTATGTTCTCTGTTTGACCCCAGATGTAAGAGTACAAGATTAGTAAAATGCTGCCTGTTTGTTTTATGGATATTCTGAGTTACTGCATTTATTAGGTTTAGTTATTGTGACGGACTTGGTTCTTGTTGACCACTGTAATGTACACCAATATCATCCTTATTACAGTGGAAGAAATCTTGTAACAAGTTCAGAAGATGAAGTCATCTATCAAAGCATATGGTACCCTGTGTTTAGCTTCTCATATGCACTTCTCATTGTTTTGATTGGTCTTTGGTTAGACTGCTGATTCATGAAATTTTGATTTTATAGATGGAATGGTCTAAATCGTAGATACAAGCCACCAAATTGGATTGAAATTGCACGAAAGCGACATAATAAGGTATCCTGTGAGTCGATATAGGGTACTGTGATTGAAATGAATATTATTATACAAACCATTCCCCCTCCCTCCCCGTCACAAACACAGAAAATAAAAATAAAAATAAAAATAAAAATAAAAATAAAAATAAAAATAAAAATAAAATAATAGGGCCTCTATTTTTTTTTTTAATGTCATTTTGCATTTTTCTTTAATATATCCAGGAAAGAACCATGGAAGAACACAGGAAGTTGGTGGAAGGTATTCTGACACGAGACCAGAAGCGGAGGAAGAAGATAGAGGCTGCGGGTATTGACTATGTGCCTCCAGAAATTGTAAGTGATAACAAATTTTCCTCATCACTTCCCAACAGAATAGTCTCCTGCTCATATTTTGATATAGATGTTACAATACATGTTTCAGTCATTTGATATATGTAAGTTCTTGCATGGGACTTTACCTCCTTGATCTTTGTCCAAGCGTAATGAACTCCCCATCACTACTTTTTGTTGCATGATGAAGAGAATTTTCTCTTCATCAAAACTTGTGCAAAAATATTTTTGTCCTAGGCTGCTGTTGTAGTTGTGTGGTTATGATCTCTCCCAAGTTCTTGTCACTTGGGTTGTCTTCCAAATCTCTCATCTTTTAGTCATGTTTTGATCTATTTAAACTTTGGGACGTCTTTATGTTTGTGCATTGTAGATGTATCAGCAATGATTGCATGGATACAAACGCGCGTCATATCAGACACGGATACAACACGCTATCAATTTTTAAAAAATAACTAAGACTTGCCGACACGTCATACTTTTTTTTTTCAATTAAATAATATGAAGATAAACAACAATTCAATAAAGAAAGAGTTTAAATAGAAAAGAATAAGAAGATGAAAATGAAACAAAACTAGTGCATTCATCTCACTACTACAAGTAGGAAAAAAATAGAAAAGAACATGAAAAAAGAAAGATGAGTAGAGAAGAATAAACAAAGATTGAGAAGAAACATAAACTCCTTTATTACTTCAGTGGCTTTTCATCACCTTTTCTATCTTGACTCTTAATTCACAATTGAAAGTTTCTCAATTCATGTGAACTAACGTAACAGTCTTCAAATTAGGTGGTTATTTGAGCATACTTAAAAATAAAAAATAAATAAAGTTGGTTGTCCTCTTGTCTGCATCCTAACTGAGTTTTGGGTGTGTTGGAGGCGTGTCCAACATGTTGACTACATTGACCATGTTTGACTTTGTCGACACGTTGACCAAGTGTCTGACAGGTGTCGAAGGCGTGTCGAGTGAGTGTCTTGAACACAGATACGATAAATTATCTGAATAGTCTGTGCATCCTTGTGTATAGGGGTCATCTTCTTTGGCATCCTAACTTAAAATTTCTTAGGGAACTTAATGCACGATTGAGGGGGTTCATAAGGTTTCATTTATCAGGATTGCTTTAGAATGCTTCTAACAAAGACTGGTATAGTGACTTTTTTTTTGGTATAGTAACATAAGGCTTCATTAAGCACCCGATTTCTAGGGTGCCAGATGACGGAAATCAACAATGTATACGGTGGCTTAGAATCTCGGCTTAAGCGCTCATAAGGCATTTTGCCTTTGGTCCTAGCCGTCATCGATCACGCTTATCTGGCCTAAGAGCCAACTAGAGGGAAGGATATGATAATGAAAGTTCCATGCACACATGGTTCAAAATAACCTGACATTAAAGATTTTTTCGTCACAATAGATCGAAATAGCAATTTATAGGTCTCTTTGAAGGTAAAGTGTTCAATTTTGGAAATTTTTTGTTGTAAAATCAAGGATAAGTTTGGATGTATTGGGGATATGTAGGATATTCTTGGCATATGTGATGGTATTATAATATTCAAGGTATTACAAAACATTGTATATATCGTGCTATCTACTTTATAACCAAAATTCACTCCTGAAACAGTGAATGTCATGTCGTGGCCAATTTTCTAATTGCCAAAAAGGCCCTGATCAAATTATTTAATTTTTTTATGTCCCGTTTTAATCTAAGTAAATAAAAAAGTTGTCAGGGGTAGTTTTGTATAACATCAATATGCTCTTTAGCTTGCCACGTACTTCGACTATTCCCCTTGCGACTATTAATGTCAATCTGGGTCCCATTAGAAATCAAAATAATTACAATCATGCACAATTGTTAAACTACCAAAATGACCTTGATCAAAATGAATTTTTTTATTTGTCCCGCGTGAATAAATACAAAGTTGTAAGTATTTGTATACAACATAAATAGTAAGCTTGTTGCCACGAGTTTTCACTGTTTTCCTTTTCATTCTACTAATGTCAAAATGAGTCCTACTAGAAACAAAAACCATTATAATCAACAAAAGTTAAACAAACCCATCACCCTTTGGCAACATCACATTGTTGTTCCTCCTATACTTTGTATTACTTTATACCTTTCTCTTTTTGTTTGGGGGTAAAAATGGAAATTAAAAATTCATTACAATTTTATTCTTACCAACATGTAGACAATGGACCTATAGAACTGTTGAATATTTATGTCATTGATCAAAACCATAGAATTTTGTATTGAAAAGTAAAGAAAAGTAATAACTTTATGCACATCTAGACTAATAAAAGTAATAATTTTTTTTTAAATTGTTGAAAAGTTTTAAAACTTCCAGGATGTGGGTTTGGGTTTATTAATTTTTATGACGTGGCTTATTAGGCCCTTCATACACATTTTTTGTTGACTTTCAACGCAATTCACTCATCTTAATACAATTAATATAGTACGACATTTAAATACATCAAACAAAAAATCAAATGGTGTTTTGATACATTTGAGGTATCTGTCAAATGCAATTCCAACATTTTTGAAAATGCTCTTAAGAAACTTGATGCATGTAAATTATTTATAGTAGGTCGTTGATTAATCAATGTATTGGACTATTGGTATCCGTAATTTATTTTCATATTTGGTAATTTATTAACCTATTAGGGAGTGTCGAAGACACGACCCAAGGACCAGGGTGGCATGCTGAAGGCATGCACTGTACTCGTGCCGTGTTGCCACGGGTACACACTGTGGAAAGTGTATGGCCGTGCCATTTGTACGGCTGATAGTATCTTTAAAAAATTTCATTTTTGTTCATCATACTTAAAGTTGAAATATTGGAAAGGTATGGATCTATAGTCCAAATTTAAATCTTCAAAGATATCGATGTTACTATTTTTATTGGTCTGTACTAGTGACTAAAAAGTCAACATATCGAGATACTTTGATCGTGCTTGTAAATGCCTTCTTCACATGTATCAGTTGTGCCAACGGCATGACTATACACTTTTCACATAGTATGTTATACACTTTCCACATAGTGTGTATCCGTGCCCTGGTCCTTGGGTCGTGCCTTCGGCACTCCCAGATAAGTCACTAAATTATCAAATATGAAAACAAATTACGAATTACCAAAACATTGATTAATTAAAATTTTTTATTTTTCATCGACCTACTATTATAATTTATACATCATCATTAAGTCTCTTGAGTGCATTTTCGAAAATGTTGGAATTGCACATGATGGAAACCTCGTATGTATCAAAACACCATTTGTTTTTTTATTTAATGTACTTAAATGAATCATAATTATTTAGGAGTACTATGATAATTGTATTGAGAGAAGTGAATTGTGTCGAAGGTCAACAACCAAACAATGTGTATGGCGGGACCAAAATTTTCAACAAATTTACAAAAACATGTTACCTTTATTAGTCTAGATGTGCATAAAGTTATTATTTTTTCAATACAAAATACTATAGTTTTGATCAATGAAAAAATCCTATGGTTTTGATTAATGACAAATATTCAGTTTTATAGGTTTCCATGTCTGTGTGTTGGTAAGAATATAGTTGTAATAGTTTTGGTTTCTAGTGGGACCCACTTTGATATTTGTATAGTAAAAGGGGAATAGTGGAAATATGTGGCAATTAACTTACTATTGAAATTGTACAAAAATATCATTGACAACTTTTTATTACTTAGATTAAAGCGGGACATAAACAAAAAAATTTATTTTGATCAGGGCCATTTTCTGTAGTTAAAAAAATTGTGCATGATTGTAATGGTTTTGGTTTCTAGTGGGACTCACTTTAACATTAGTAGAGTGAAAGGGGAGTAATGGAAGCACGTGGCAAACCAAGAGTGTATTGATGTTGTAAAAAACTACCCCAACTTTTTTATTTACTTAGATTAAAGTGGGACATAAATAAACAATATTATTTTAATTAGGGTCGTTTTCGGCAATTCGAAAATTGGCCATGACACACACCATTCACTTTTACAAGAGTGAATTTTTGTTAGATGTAAATTGTTGATCTTGGTACAT
The DNA here is from genome assembly GCA_003290165.1 of Berberis thunbergii. NCBI lineage: Eukaryota > Viridiplantae > Streptophyta > Magnoliopsida > Ranunculales > Berberidaceae > Berberis > Berberis thunbergii. The sequence goes on along the minus strand of QNQO01007263.1, from coordinate 85,870 downwards.
GCTGCATAAACTATGCAAGTATAATTGATATCTCACCATGTAGTTGTAATAGTTTCGGTTTTTGGTGGGACTCACCTTAACATTAGTAGAGTGAAAGGGGAATAGTGGAAACATGTGGCAACTAACTTACTATTGATATTGTACAAAAATATCCTTACAACTTTTTATTACTTAGATTAACGCGGGACATAAATAAAAAACTATTTTGATCGGGGCCATTTTCCATTATCTGTTGCATGATTGTAATGGGTTTGGTTTCTAATGGGATCCACTTTAACATAAATAAATAAATAAAAAACTATTTTGATCAGGGCCATTTTTCCATTATCTGTTGCATGATTGGTTTTGGTTTCTAATGGTACCCATTTTTCTAAAAAACTACATTATTTACTTAGATGCTGTAAAAAACTACCTGTAACAATTTTTTTATTTACTTAGATTAAAGTGGGACATAAATAAACAATATTATGTTTATTTATTATTTTTATTAGGAGTTAACTTTCGTTAGATAGATGTAGGGAGTAGTGGAAGCACATGGCAAACTAAAAAACTACATTATTTACTTAGATGCTGTAAAAAACTACCTCTGACAACCTTTTTATTTACTTAGATTAAAGTGGGACATAAATAAAAAATATTATGTTTATTTATTATTTTTATTAGGAGTTAACTTTCGTTAGATAGATGTAAATCGCTGACCTTGGTACATGCTGCATAAACTGTGCAAGTATAACTGATATCTCAGCATATGGCCAGTTTGATATCTCTAATACTCGCTATAATTTGTTAATGTTCATTTTTACTTGGTACAAATCTGTGTCTGCTGTAGATACGATATCCTTTTTTATTTTATCTTAACTTTTGAGGTATATGAATGTGGCTATGTTCTTATTGTGTGGGACTCCTTTAACAGGTTGGTAGTGTTCAGCCTGCTCCAAAGAAGATTAGGTTTGAGTAGTAGTCAATGTCTGATGAGGTTTTACTGCTGCTGTAAGAACTGCACACGAACTGCATGGGGAGAACAGTTATAGCTATCCAAGTATCCATTAACATCAAAACGCTTCCCAACTTTTGTTGCACATTTTCATGTAAAGGCAGATGTGATGCAGGTAGAGTTTCTTCAGATGTATTCATACTTGACTTGGAAAAGCCTGTGACAACTTAAAAGAACTTATTAGAGTTATGGTGTTTTTTTGTGTAAATTGCAAAATTGTTGCTTTATTATCTTTTGTTATTCATTTAATAATTGAACGCAGGTTAAATTGCTAAGCCTAAATTATTCTGCCAAGCATTATAAGCTGCTAAATACATAATTTTCAGTGTCTGAGATGGTCCTAGATACAAGTGATTTGTATAAACTTTCTTATTGTTGCTTCCTTGCCTGCAAATTAAGTTGATTGGTAAGTCTGAGGAACTCATATCTCAAGTACCAGTCTTTGCTCAATAAGCAACCGCTACCATGAGAACCACAGGAAATATTTGCCATCCGAAACTGAAAAATTCGTCAGATGCTCAATTATCCGTAAACACAAGGTAAGTATCACTTACCGAGATAAATGACATTTTTTGAATTCTTGAACTTCTGTAGAGTCCAACCACAGGTAATATTGCATGATCTATGTCCTTTGAAGTTCAAACAATAGAATTAATACAGTATCACTAATTATGATTGCGAGTATAACCCATTACCGTATTGAAGTAAAATTAGAGGTCCGGTTACAGATAATAGAAGTGAGTGGTATGCAAGAAAATACAGACTTTTCGAAAACTTGTTGTATTCGTGTTCGACATACGACACGTCTTCGACACGTGTTATACACTTGGTCAATTTGTCAGTAGGTGTTAGACATATGGTCAATGTAGTCAACGCGTCGGACATGTCTTTGATACACTCGAAACTTGATCAGGGCACAGTTAAAAATTGAAAATCAAAATTTTTTTTAAAGATGTTTGCAAATAATCATGTAATATAATGATTGTTGATTCATCTGAAGTGAATGACTATTTTAATTACGATTTAAGACAAATAAGGCAAAAAATCACTTAAAGCATAGAGGTAGTCTATACTTCTTAATCTTTGCTTCTTATTTTTCTCTCATTTGCTTCTTCTCTACTTTAATTTTTTCTTGCAATAGTGTCATCGTTTTCAAGAAACTCTGGAAAAACATTTTATTAGATTATTATTTATATTTATATGGCTTAATATATATATATATGACGTGTCTCCGAGTCCTAGTTTTTGAAAAATTACAGAGTCGGCGTGTCGTGTCAGTGTCCAATACGACGCGCGTATCTGTTGTAAATGTTGTAATTCAAATTAAAAGACAGGAACGAGGTTACCAATTGTTCTTAGATTGAGTCGCGGACTAGGTCACTCTCTTTAAGACGTTTCACGGCTCTGCCAAAAAGTGTGCAAGCAGTCTTGTAGCCCCGTCGTCCCTAGGATAAAACAGCTCAGAATCTTATCTGTCTCGTTCAAACAAATGCACTGTTGATGAATAGAATACTATCCACCATTAATCTCTTGTTTGCTCGGAATCACGAATACAGTGTATATAAATCAACAACAAGAAAAAACTCTTCTCTGATTGAAAAATACTAAAGCTCTTGTTTGAAAAAACTCTTCTCTTGTTTGCAAAATGTTTTTGTTTTTCTTTTATTTGTAAACTCTGAATTGTATTTGTATTTATAGGAAGAAAACACATCCGTTGAAACACGAAAACAAGGCTAGATACAACGCGTGGAGAACACAATTTAAAAAACGTGTGAGATTTAGGAAAACGTCTAGATACATGGACAAAATCACGTCTAGATACACGGATAGAAATCGTGGAAAACATGTTGGAATTAACTGCGGCGTAACGTGTGTGAGAGAGGACAGCAAATGCAAAAACCGGTCTAGATGCATTTGACTTAGTCTCTCTGCAGCAATTCAAAATTTATTTTCATTTAAATAAATTTTTATCAAAAAGAATGGGTTGCTCTCTAAATGACCGATCGGGCAGACGGCGGCGCGAGAGTCTATCTCTCCCCTTTTCACAAAAGTGTGGTACCCCCAAGGGGTCCAAACCCAAGTCCTAACAATCTCCTTATAAACTCTTCCACAATGAGTTGTATAGAAGATGTGAGACTAAAATTAGAAAGAGATCTAGAGATCAAAATCAGGTTCACACCCATTTTCTTTTATTTTAAAAAGCCATATTTTCAACAATCCCCCACATGGATTTTTAAAAACAATTTTCATCGAGCAATCTAAAAAATATAAGATTGTGCGTAAACAAAAGTGTCTTTCGACTTGAACTCTTGCGTAGTGTTTATGCTTTAGATTATACTAGAGTAACTCGTAGTCTTGAACTCTATTTCTAACAGACATTACACGCACAACCTTACTAGGGTGAAATCTAAAAAGGTCGTGCCTTACGGCCATGCACGTATATCACAGTATAGTGAAGGCTCTAGGAATTTGCCCACAAATTTCATAGGAAGCGGCCAAACTTCCACAATCACTTAGGTGAGTCTATCAAGAGTACTCCTGTAGCTAGGTACTCCACTCCACATAGAGTATAGATCTCATTAAGAGTTTTTAACTAATCCTACTATCGCTTCAAGAACTCATGCTTTAATCTAGGAATGAGATTGCTATTCTGTCAGCATGATTCACTTCATATCATTCACGACTTGTTATTACCCATTGAATCTATTTCTTGGGATCTCCAGTTTATAGATTGAGTTACCATCATTAATAACTCATCAATCTAAGGGCATTAGTCCCATTCTTTTCGAGGTTTTGAAAACTTTCTCTCTAGCTAATCCGTTCGTCAAAGGATCAGCCAAGTTCGCAACAGTTCGTACATGATCCACTCTCACAGCGCCAGTAGATAGAAACTTTCTAACTGTATTGTGCTTATGACGTATTTGTCGTCTCTTGCCGTTATAATAACGGTTCTGAATTTTTGCAATAGCTGCGGTACTATCTCAATGGATCAAGACAGCTGAAATCGGTCTTTCCCATAAAGGGATCTCTGCTAGGAGGTTTCTTAACCAACTTGCTTCTTCACTAGCTAGTGCTATCATCGCTGACTCCATCGTGGACCCTGCCAGAATGGTTTGTTTATTTGATTTCCAAGAAACAGCTCCACCCGCTATACTGAAAATATAGCCACTGGTGGCTTTGGAGTCATCTGAGAGGATGTTCCAATCAGCATCGCTATATCCTTCAAGGACAGCGGGAAACTTCTGATAATGTAATCCGAGGTTCTTAGTCCTCTTCAGGTACCTCATGACCCTTTCAATTGCATGTCAATGCTGTATACTAGGTTTACTAATAAATCTGCATAGTAATCCCACGGCATAAGCTATGTCGGGTCTAGTGCAATCGGTAGCATATCTAAGACTACCAATGATGCTTGCATACTCAGATTGTCTAACACCGTTACCGGTGTTGTTGAACAACTTTACACTAGAATCATAAGGAGTACATGCAGGTTTACAGTCAGAGTAATTATATTTATTTAGGATTTTTCCTATATAGTGTTATTGCTTCAAAGAAATTCCCTTTTCAGACCTAGTAATCTTGATACCAATGATTACACTTGCTTCTTCAAGGTCTTTCATATCAAAGTTCGCACACAATAAAACTTTCACTTTATTCACGGCATGGATATTAGAACCAAAGATAAGCAAGTCATCCACATATAGACATATAATAGTGCAAATGCCATTTTCAGATTTATAATAAATGCATTTGTCACTTTCGTTCACTTTAAAGTCATGTGCGATAACAAAATTATCAAATTTTTCATGCCATTGTTTTGGAGCTTGTTTCAAACCGTAAAGTGATTTATCAAGTTTGCAAACTTTATGTTCTTGCCCGGGAGTAACAAAACCTTCAGGTTGGTCCATGTAAATTTATTTTTCCAAATCGCCATTAAGAAACGCAGTCTTAACGTCCATTTGGTGCAATACTAGATTATGTATTGTAGCAAGAGAAATTAACACTCAAATAGATTTAATCCTGGTAACAGGAGAATATGTGTCAAAGAAGTCAACATTTTCTTTCTGTCTATACCCTTTAGCTACGAGACGAACCTTAAACTTTTCAACATTACCATCGGGTTTCAATTTCTTCTTAAATACCCATTTACATCATATTGTCTTGCAACCTGGTGGAAAATCAACTAAATGCCAGATCCTATTAGACTCAAGAGAGTACATTTCATCATCAATAGCCTCTTCCCAAAAATTGGCATCTATAGAGGATAAGACTTCTAGAAAACTAAGGGGATCCTCCTCGACTGAAAAAACATAGTAATCGGGGCCAAAGTTTTTAGAAGTTCGTTTCCGTTTACTTCTCCTAGGCTCAGATTCCGTGGCTTTATCAGTTTCATTCATCCTTATCAAAGGCACGTTATTTGAGGATGTACCCCCACTATTCCTCGAAATAAAACGAAATTTATCTTCATAGAAGTCAACGTCAATTGATTCTATAATAACACGATCTTTAAGATTATAAAATCTATAAGCTTTGTTGTTCATGGCATATCCTATGAATACACATTCATTTGCCCTACTGGCAAGCTTATTCCTTTTAGGTTCAGGAATTTTAACATAAGCTAAACAACCCCAAGTTTTCAAATATGACAAGTTTGGTTGTCTATTTTTCAAAATCTCATAAGGAGAAGTTTACTTTTCGATTTAGGGACTCTATTTAGCACGTAACAGACCGTCAAAATAATTTCTCCCCACCAGTGCGATGCAACATCGGAGTTAAGTAGAATGACAACTACTAACTCAGTAAGAGTTCTATTTTTTCTTTCAGCTTTGCCATTCATCTCAAGAGAATACGGTGCAGTTTTTTCATGAATAATTCTTTGAGAATTATAGAACTTTATGAAAGTACTGCTGTCATATTCAATGCCTCTATCACTCATAAGTCTCTTTATCTTTCTATTATATTGATTTTCAACTTCGGTTAAAAATAATTTAAACATGTCAAAGGCTTCACTCTTATTTTTCATTAAGTAGACGAAAGTATAATCAGAATAATCATCAATAAAATAACGTTTTCCATTTCTAGTCAAAACACCATCAAGTTCACATATATCTGAGTGTATCAAATCTAAGGGTTCAGATTCTCTAACAACAGATTTATGTGGTGTTTTGGTTATCTTAGCTTGGCTACAATAGTTGCACTTTTCAAAATCATTTAAGGACAATTTTGGAATTAGTCCTAAGTTACTCATGTTTTTAATAATACGCTTATTAACATGACAGAGTCTAGCATGCCAAATATTAAAAGTACACAATATGTAAGCAGAACTAGAAATTTTATTAGCATCAACATTTAACTTAAACATTCCATTAGTAGGATATCCTTTCCCCACGCGATACCCTTTCCCCACAAATACATTATTCTTCGTGATAGTATACAAATCAGCCCCTATAATTTTAGTAAACCCAGCCTTGTTAAGAAGGTAACCAGAGACTAAGTTCTTCCTCATCTCTGGAGTATGCAAGACATCCTTTAGGATAACAGTCTTTTCAGAGGAAAACTTCAGTTCTACTACCCCAATTCCAGCAACGATAGTGGAGTGGGAATCACCCAACAACACTTTCTTGTCCTCAGCTTCAGAATAGGACTTGAACATTTCTCGATCATAGCAGACATGTCGAGAAACAACAGTGTCAACCCACCATCCCTCGGATCCACCAGCAAAGTTGATCTCAGAGATCATGGAAATAAGTTGGTATTCGGTTAGGTTCGCCTGAGGTGCAGGACGAGATCCGTTCCGGCAGTTCCTGGTCATATGCCCTGGCCTACCACAGGTGTAGCAAAACAACTATGCTGATTCAGTTCTTGAGGGTTTTTTTGTCCATTTTGATTTCGCGGAGGATTCTGATTCTTTTGGTTGCGGTTCTGGTTGTTCTGGTTCTGATGGTTTCAATTTTTATTGTGACTCTGACTTTTCATAGTCATTCCACTGGGTTTCAGAGCCATAGGGGTAGATTTCTTTGAGTTTGAAATAATCAGAACTTCATCTTTCTGATCTTGTTTTCAGGCTTCCTCCTCAATACGAAGTCGGATTATCAGGCCTTCTAGGGAAAACTCTTTGGTTTTATGCCTAAGGACATTCTTAAAATCTTTCCAGCTAGGGGGCAATTTGTCTATCAGAACAGCTAATTGAAATTTTTCATCTAAGATCATTCCCTCAGATATAATTTCATGAGCAATTTTTTGAAGCTCGTGTGATTGAGTTTCCACAGACTTATCATCAGTCATTTGGAATTTCAGATAACGACTAACAATATATTTCTTTGTGCCAGCCTCCTTAGTGTCATATTTTTTCCTAAGGGCTTCCCAAATGTCCTTAGCGATTTTTTCAGAACAATAATAATCATATAGATCAATAGAAAGACCATTCAAGATAAAAGTTTTACACAAAAAATCATCTTCAATCCAACGATCTAATTATTTGGTGTGGGTTTCATCAGGTTCAGTAGGCAATTTTGGTTTTTCAGTATTACAAATATATGCGACCTTTTGTGTTGTTAAGAAAAACAACATCTTTTGTCTCCATCTTTTAAAATGTTGGCCCTCAAAGCGAAAGAGTCTGTTAAGGTCTTTTGCAGCAAGTTCAGTAAAGTAGGGGCATATATAGGGGGTTTCATTAGAGCATATTTTTTTCCACATGAGACCCCAAAAGAGCCAATTTAGGGTATTCCTTGGAGATGCTCTTATAAGTTATACTCAAGGTACTCAAAAAGTTGAGCGTAGGCGAAGCGAGAAACCCTCTTACCATTTTAAGCGAAAGGGAAGTGAGCTCTTCACGAACGTAAAGTGAATGTAATAAAAAAATTTATAGTAAAATTTTAAAAAATGCATTTTATTTATATTTAGGAATTTAAATTTTGAATTAAAGTTATAATAATATATTAATGATAACTAGCCATGTAATTCCCTACATAATTTTTATTGTAATAATTATTAAAATTTAATCTATAATATTCAATCACCTAACTAAAATAACAAATTCAAATCCATGAACTTCGTACAAAGCATCTCAAAGATGAGCAATTGATATGTAAATGAAAAAAAACATTTTTTTTTCATTTATTACCGCCAAAAAAATTAATAAGTATTAATTAATTATTTATTTGAAGATATCAAAATAACTAATAATTTTAGTAGAGATTTTCCTATATTAGTATGCTATGTAACAAATTAGAAATATATTTGTATGATAATATTTTGAAAATAACAATTAAAAAGTAGTAATAAATAAATAAATAGACAATGAAGATTTTTGTATGGATTTTAGCGTATTTGAAAATTGGAACCAATATCTATTGTAAGAATATGAATATGTATCCTAATAAAATATTTCATTTACCAAAATTTCTATTGTAAAAATAGGAAAGCATAAAACATTAAAATATAATTTTAATTTTAAAATCTCATTTCCTCGTTTTTTCACTTTGGCTAAAGGCAAAGCGTGTTGTCATCGATTTGCTTCTCGCTTTAACCAGTCACTTTTGCTTGTTTTGACTACACTCATATCAAATAAAATTTGAGAGTTTTGGACCCAATGACATGATCCCTTTTTTTTTTTTTTTTTTTTTACCTTTAATCCTCCCACCCCATGCCGCCAGCCGGGTTCGAACCCATGATGTGTGATCTGCCACACCTCTACTAACTCAACTGGTACACGTACACCTTTGGCTAATGCCATGATCTTTAGTAATATGCTTTTAACTACACTAGCTTTTTAAGTGCAGCGATGCAAGTACTAGTCCGCCTTTATTTTTATTGGAAATAAAAATTTATCTCCAATTTATAGGGTTAGGAGTTGTGGCCCAGGGGACACCCTAAAATTATCTTATTTTAATTGTTTCAACATACTTATATTACAAAATTTAAACACTATAACAATGTAATTTATAACAATTATCTTATTTATAGACATTGCCTACACTCCACTTTAATATTAACAAAATTATATTATTAGCATGAAAAAAATTCTATTAATAACATTATCAATATATCAGGTAGAAATTCCAATGACATAATATACTGTCAAAATAGTCAATTTATAGAGCAGTATATTTGTCCAATAGATTTTGCTGAAATTGGAGTTGATTGTGGTTTCAAATCCATAAGTTGGGAAATGGTAGCCAAACACACTAGTATATTGTGTTTAGCCAAACACACCTCTATATGACCACTCATTAAAGTGCATAAAAATATTATGAAAAGTCAAACATCTATTGGGAATCCAAACGTACCTTACCTTGCTTTCTTTCTTTTTGCTTGTAGAGAATGTGATATTTCACTTAATCATGTACTTCTTCTTCTCTCATTTGTACATCCTTCTTCTTCATCTCTCATTTGTGTAAGGATGTGCAAACTCATCTAGATTATATGTTGTGGTAAGCAAATTTCAACTTGATATTTTTAGATAATTTAAATATTTTCTTATGTTTAATTAAATGATATTTGTAATTTTCTTTCATCATAACCTTGGATATACGAGGTGTATTGATATTTAACAAAATGAACTTGAGATAATTTTGTTCTCTTTTAGTTGTTGATATACCGGTATTTTATTTTATTTTTCTCATTTGTCTTCATTTTTTCTAATTTTTTTTATCTGTATATATTATCTTTAATATACAGGTTAAACAATGAGCCTAAATATTGATATGAACTTACTAGTTGAAGACTTTGATGAACGTGTTAATGAAAATGAGGAGGAAATTGTATTTGTTGATGAAAGGGGAGAATTGTCGGATCCTTACATCGGTATGCAATTTGATTCACACACAAAGGCAAAATCATATTACTGGAGCTATGCAATGCAGATGGGATTTGGTGGTAGGACTAGAGCTAGTCGTAGATCAAAGAAGTCTGGAGAGTTTGTTGAAGTGAGATTTACCTGTACAAGGAATGGAAAGAAATGAGTGGATGAAAATGTAGCAAACCCAAGGCCATGTTCTAAAATAGATTGCAAATCAATCTTACATGTGAAAAGAAGCAATGAAATAAAATGTTTTGTTCAAAAGTTTATAAAAGAACACAATCATGAACTTCTTCCTGCTTATGCACATTATTTCCCTTGTCATAGGAGTATGTCTTCTATGGACAAAGTCATTGTTGATGAGTTACATGGGGTTGGCTTGAAGACCAATTTGATTTTTGTAGCACTGGCCAAACAACATGGGGTATATGAGAACATTAGGTTTTTTAAAAAAGATGTTCGAAATTATCTTGATAAAAGGAGACAATTAGAACTAGAATCAGGGGATGTTAACACTATGCTTGAGCATTTCATGCAAATGCAAGAAGAGAACCCCAAATTATTTTACGCTAGGGATTTGAATGAGAATCACCATTTGAGAAATGTTTTTTGGGTTGATGCATAAGGGCATGAAGATTACAAGACTTTTGGAGATATGGTTTCATTTGATACTACTTATATCACAAATAAGTACAATATGACATTTGTTTCATTTGTTGGTGTGAATAGTTTCTCAAACAACACTACTTGGATGTGCTTTGATTGCAGATGAGACTACATCAACTTTTGTTTGGTTAATTAAAACATGGTTTAGAGCAATAGGTGGAACTCCTCTAACTTCTATACTAACTGAACAAGATCAAGCCATGAAGGTTGCCATTGCCAAGGTATTTACAACCTTCCGACATCATTTTTGTTTGTGGCATTTATTAAGTAAAGTCCCGGAAATACTTGGCCATATAATTAAGAAACATGGAGATTTCATGGGCATATTCAACCATTGTATTTACAATTCATGGACTAGTGAAGAATATGAGAGAAGATGGTGGGATATGATTGAAAGATTTAATCTTGATGATGATAGGGATGCATTTAAATGGCTCAAGTCCCTGTTTAAAGATAGTTTCTATTGGGTGCCCATGTACACGAGAAACACTTTTTTTGTTGGCATGTCAACTACTCAACGCTCTGAAAGCATTAACGTTTATTTTGATAAATATGTGAATAAAAAGACTTGTTTGAATCGGTTTGTTGAACAATGCGGTGTGTCTTTCCAAGATATGCAAAGAAGAAAAGCTCAAGCAGATTTCAGAACATGGGAGAAAGAACCTGCTGTCAATTCTCCATCACCTTTTGAAAGACAAATGTCCAAAATTTACAACCATGAATTTTTTTACAAGTTTAGGGAGAAAGTCTTGGGAGTAGGAGTTGTTATGTATAGAAAGAGAATGAAGATGGTGGGAGAAAAATTTCAAAGAGACTTTGAAAAAATTTACTTCTTAGTAGAAAGGGGAGCAAGTACAGACGAAATTTAGTGCTATTGTCATCTGTTTGAATATAGTGGATTTCTTTGTAGTCATGCTCTTGCAATACTGCAATCCCTAGGATGCTTTTAGATCCCAGCTAAGTACATAATAGAACGACATACGGAGATAGTGAATAGTAAATATACCACCGTACAGAGTATACCAAAGGGCTCCAATTCAAGAAGCAACGTTTTGAGGAATTGTTTCAAGAAGCTACCAAGCTAAGCAAGGAGGGGTCAATATCTCAAGAGAGTTTCGAAATTGCATATAATGCATTGAAGCAACCATGAGATAATGCACAATGGCTAATCAATTTCTCAAAGCCTCCAAACCAAGGTTTAGTATACAAGACATTGATGATGAGAATGTGCATCCCAACATATCAGAACTTGACCCATCTAACTCAAAGACAAAAGGGGCCCCTACGAAGAGAATACAGAAGGGAATAGAGAAAACAAATAAGAAGAATTCTAACAGGACAAAAATGTATTGTATTGTATTGTATTGTACATGTCACAAGCAGAATAATCAGAAATAGTTTTTCCTTATACCTTAAAGACATGCAACCTCATCCAATGAAACACTCCAGGAAACTCAAGGATCAACAATAAGAGTTATTTACATTATACTTAGCTTAGTTTTATTACTTAAATTACTTTTGCGTTCTAATGATGTTAATTATGTGTAGATACATCCAATTGCATCACCTATTGGTATTCTCGTCGAGGGCCCGTGGACGTCAAGAAATTATGGCAATTCTATTTAATCAACACCAACACAGCAACCGAAAAATTATGTTATATATTTATTTTCAATCAACACCAACACAGTACCTTTTGTAGCTTGCTGTGATCATTTTTCTAATTCATATTTTGATAAACTTAGTTACAGGTGGATATATACGTTGCAACTCTTAAAATCTGGTACTAATTTCACAATTTGGAAATGTACCTTTCAAGGTGTGGGTGTAGTATTCAACTTTTGTAGATTGATTTATAAATATTTATATGAAATGCTAATTTATGGACTTTTATTATTTGTAATTTCCAGGTATATAAATTCGGAAGTGGAAACAAAACAAAGAAAGACATATATTCATGTTTGTTTATGCTCGTGGTCATGTACTTTTGTGAGTAATGTACTTTCTTGGTCATGTACTTTTGGATGATTTAATTTTGTGAGCAATGTAGACTCTCGTCTTTTTTTTTTAGAAGTGAATACTCATATTTGTTTGAGAAATAAAGAAGTATGTGGTTAAGTGAAATGTCAGGTCTCTGTGAGCAAAAAGAAAAAAATATAAAGTACATTTGGATGGTAAAGTTTCTCGAAGAAGCCAATGGTGTTATGGTCAAGTGATTAGGGCTGTGTGAGTTTATCTCTAACGTCCTAAGTTCGAGACCCACCAGTGGTATAATTACTTTTTCATGGTGTTGACCTATAGGTCGCACATTGTTGATAGGTTATTAGATCCTATAAAAATCCAACTCACTTTCCAAAAAAAAGTCTCTTAAAAAAAAAAAATAAAAAAAATCGTACATTTAGATTTCCAATAGATGTTAGATTTTTCATAATATTTTAATGAGATGAATTGATTGCATTTAATGACTCACTTTAATGAGTGGTTATATAATGGTGTGTTTAGCTCAAGACAATATGCTAATGTTTGTGTCTAACATTTCCCCTGTTACAAAAAAAAAAAAGAAAAAAAAAAGAAGAGAAGAAATATCTTCAGCGTGTGGTTTCGAAACAATAGTTAATTGGTGACAACACTTCTACTGTTATTATCTTTTTGCAAATTAACAATGATTGAACCTTATTACATGTTTTAATTGTTGCAGATGCTGGCATTAGTTTATGCAACTGCTATCTATGATGTTAAGAGGTTCTATGGCCTTTTGTTCAATTGTTCATTTCAAGATTTTAAAATGATTATAAGAGTAGGCCACCAATTTTGCAGAAGGCCACCATCAATTTTGCGGAAGGCCACTATCATTGTTCAACTTTCTAAAAGCAATAATTCTAGGGAGTCTGAGTCTGCTGCCTAGGTTTGCAGCTTGGATGGGCGAAATTACCCTTTTGCCCTTTTTTTGTTGTTTTTATATTTAAAGAGTGGTTAAAAAGACAGGGGCAAAAATGTAAAAATACCACTCAGACTACAAACCCAGGCAGCAGACCCAGGCTCCCTAGAAGCGCTCTTCTAAAAGATATCGCAACATTTTTAAAAGACATCATCATCCACTAAAACACCATCAATATAAATATAAAAAATTCTATCAATTCTCTCTTCTCCAACAAGCACACAGTTACTCTGCCACTACTACTCCGCCACCTTTCTCCCTGTCTTCTCTTCTCCTCTCTCTTTCTTCCCACTGCAACAAAAATAATATATAATAGGAATTTTTTTTCTTTTATGACATGACTAAGCGAATGTTGTCATACTGTTGGTTATAAATAGCATTTCACCAAAAAAAAAAATGTTATCATTGATTGTACACAGCATTTTATATAAAAATAGAGGAATTCTAAATGTCGAGGGAAAGGGCGAGGAAAGACATGTGGCGGGGTGGGGATCGTTCACTCCACTCGAGATACGCACACAAAAAACGATGGCACGTATCTCGAATGGAGTGGACGGTCCCCACTCCGCCACGTGTCTTTCCTCGCCCTTTCCCTCGACATTTAGAATTTCTCATAAAAATATGGAAAATTCTAAATGTCGAGGATTTGGGCGAGAAAAACAGCGAGGGAAATGAAGTGGCGAGGTGAGAGCCGTTCATTTCCCTCGAAATGCATGCGTTGACTTTTTTGCGCGCATCTCAAGGGAAATGAACGGCTCTCACCTCGCCACTTCATTTCCCTCGCTGTTTTCCTCGCCCAAATCCTCGACATTTAGAATCTCTCTAAATATAGAGAGATTCTAAATGTCGAGGGAAAGGGCGAGGAAACGAGCGAGGGAAATGAGCTGGCGAGGTGAAAGCCGTTAATTTCCCTCGAGATCCGTGTGAAAAAAGTCAACGCACGAATCTCGAGGGAAATGAACGGCTTTCACCTCGCCAGCTCATTTCCCTCGCTCGTTTCCTCGCCCTTTCCCTCGACATTTAGAATTTCTCAAAAATATAATCAACACACAAAAAATGCTGTCATATAAAAAACGAGATCACTAAATCGAATCCCGACCCCGTTATTTAAAAACTTTATAATTTTGGACAAAAGAATACAGAAAACCCAACTCCACTCCCAGCTCTTCTCTTCTTCTCTCGTCTCGATCGAAAGCAAAGCAGAGCAAAGAGAGAGATCGATCAGATCTCCTCTCCTCGAGCGAGCTATAGATTGGATTTCTCATCTCTTTCTTTCGTTTCTCTTGAAGCCCTAGCGAGCCATCGTTTCTGCTTCTCTCTCTGCGATTATCGATCTCTTCATCTCAATCTACTCTCGTTCTCTGTGATCTCGATCTCGATCTCTTCATCTCCATCTCCATCTCGCATCACTATCTCTACGAGCTATCGAGAGCTATCGAGGTTGAACTATCCATTTCTCTTCTTCTTCGTCTAGTTAGTCTGCGAGAGCGAACAAGAGGGCGGTGCATTTGTACAATGCATGGCTTCCAGAGCCAGTTTCAGAGGAGACGAACAAGGAGAATGATTCATTGGATTCGGCCGTGAGGTCTCTCAAAGGCTCTTGGCGATCCGACGATCCCGAATCGGTCTATTCAACTATCAATGGATCTCTGTCACTTATCTGTGAGTTTCACTTCCTCTCATTTCAATCTTCAATCTCGATTTCGTCTTCAATTTCAGTGTTTTTCTTTGTGTTTCTGATTGAATGATTTTTACGTGTTTTATGCTCCAATCATCAATTTGGGTTTGGTTGGTGTTGAATTTGCTTTTCTTGGTTGCCTAATTGGAAGAATTATACTGAGAATGAGCCAATTTTGTTTAACTTCAATGAAGATATCACTTGTGTTTTTTGAAATTGAGGTGGTTTCTAGGTTTAATATGATGATTTTTTGCTTATTTTGATTATTTTCTTCCTTTTAGGTCAATTAGGTGGTTTTGCATGTGTTATCCTATTGAATTTATTTGAAGAGTTAGACGAATCAATTGTGAGCTGTGGGTTTATTGTTTGAGTTGGAGGGTTTAGGGTTTGCGCATTGCCCATTATTCAATTTATCCTTCATTTCGTATCCAATTGTTTCAAATCAAACTATCGTATGGATGGTCCATATTTTCTCCCTGTGTGAATGGTAAGTCAATTTGTTCAATATGCAAAGAAATAATTTGTTCAAAATGATCAATGGGCATCTTATGCTAGATCAGGTGCATGGAATGGTAAAATTATTATTTCAAGTGTCCGCATACTATTCAAACCTAACATCCTTTCATCAAGAAGAGTACTTGCTGCCTCTCTAATCCAGAGTTCCATCTATGAGTTTGTAGTCAGAAGTTGATAGTTTTACATGGTTGTTTTACAGACCCCGACATGCTTGAAGTCAGAAACGGTGGTATGACAACATAGGAATATAAATCTCATTTTAGTATATGGGCATTAGTTAAGGTATGGTTGCGAATTTAAAAAATATTTGTGTAATCTAATCAATAGCTGATAATGGGATTCTTGAACATATACAAGCTACACTATTGATTGGTTGTGGTATCAGATCAATGGACAATATGACTATTGAATTGCTTAGCAACAAGGAGATTATTGATGTTAATCAAGGTAAAGTGATTATAATTTGATAATAGGGAGTCCTATCTCTCCATTTAGTATCATCTTGAGAAGGGTCAAATGAGGATAACAATCAAAGTATTGAGGATGCACCATTATCTGGTTTACCCTACAATATGTCACAGGATGCCTAGTCATATAGAGTGAAACATGCAATTCAACAGTAAATGTCTCATATCTGAATACTTGTTACAAAGTATCATATCTGAATACTTGTTGTTACAAGGTGTTTGATTTTTTTGTTTTCCAGATTTTGTTGGGGTTTCCCTTTTTAATTTCATATCCACTGCAAATGTATCAAGAGCCTTCAATCTTGGACGTGTCTTCATTCACTTCTGATACATCTCCTTTGAAGCGTTAACAAATTATGTGAGATTTGAAATATAATTTAGTATCTTCTTGGCAATGGTCTTAAGCCATGTTTGGTAATTCTCTTTTAGCACTTTACATATACTCATTTGCAGTGTTCTAAAAAGCGTTAGTCGGTGGGCGAGCGGTGTGTAGGTGCCTAACGCCCAAGGGCCTAGGCAGTTTTAGGTTTTTGATTTGTATTTTAACTTTAATAATTTACAAAATTTAAGCAAAGTGCCTTATCAATTATATCCAATTTAACGTTAAGATATATATGCAAAATTTGTAAATATGAAAAATTAACAATCATGGGTGGCTGAAGTTGGTCATGATGGGTATTTTATTCAAAGTTGAATTTGTGGCAAATATCCAAACCTACTCTTTTATTTTTACTTCAAATTGCATTAATGACCTCAGTCATGTTTGATAAATCTACATTACTAAATTTGGTACCGGCAAATTCTTTGAGAATTCTAGTAAGTAATCATCCTTTGCTACATTCTGACATATACTGAATAAAAAATAATTAAATTGTTTTTTTCCAAAAAGGGGAAAGAAAAATAAAATAAGAACACAATCAGCTTTATTAAAAAAATAACCCACCCAGACCCTGCCTAGAACCCGCTTAGGCGCCTACCCGATTTTTCACCCTGCTCAGCCATTAATCTGAGCGTTTCTCTAACGCCTAGCGCCTAGGCGGCCACCTAGGCCATTTTTTAGAACACTGCTCATTTGACACATACTACTTACTGACTTATCCTTTGGTGCAACAGGTATAAATTTGTTCCTGAAGCGGTTTTTGTATCTAAAGAATTTGCAATTAGTTTGCTGATTATTCATCTTCCGCTTCTTGCACCTTTTGCTCATTATAGATGGCGCAAGTAAGTTTTTACAGAATGTTCTCATAGAAGATGATGTTTACAGGCACGAGGGGGGACTTCTCAATTTCATGTACTCTAGAATTTTTGTTATGAAACTGAAATAGCTGTTTCAAGTTCGTTCTCACTGAATCAGTCTACTCAAAATACATCCCATCAAATATTCAACAAAGAACGCAAGTTTGAATTTTTAGTGTTTGGGTTCTACTCTTTATTTTGCTTGCTGTTTTTTTTTTCTTTTCTTTCTGTATAAGAAGATTATGATGACAGGGAAGAGTGTGAAGACACAACAGGGGTAAGAGTTTACTGATCTGCTGACCTCTGGCTTGACGTAATCCCTATTCTTCCCAAATTTGATAGTTTTTCTATTCATTCAATCAGTTGAAATTACTGACGAAGATGAGATACTCATCGGCTAAGTTTATAGGGGAGCAAATTGTGGTCCTCTCCAAGGTTAGCTGCATTTCCTCCTAGACGTGAATCCTCTTGCCAGGACTGAACAGTGAAATAGGGGAATTTTTTTTTTAATGAAATTACTCATCTCTGTTCTCCCTGAAAAAGATAGTGTGTTTTCTTTGGAATTTTGGGTTGAGTTTTCTTCAGTGCTGGTAACTTTTTACAGGTATTAGCTAATGAAGTAAACATTGGATATGAGGATATGGCTAATCAACAGGTATGTTCTTCAGTTCTTTGTCTTTGTGTTCTCTTTATGTACACTAAAGGGTCAGTGCCTTTCAACTTCTCTTCTTAATCATTATTTTGCTTTTCTTCTTGTGCTTTGATTTTGGTATATAATGCAGTCTTTCTCTCTCTTCAATTTTAGAGTAAACAACTCAAGACTTCATTATCCCTCCCTCCCTTAGTAGATAAGATAATATGTAGGTTGTGAAATTTGAACAGAATTATGAATCCAAGATATAATTTTGAAATGGTTGCATCAACTTAATTAATTGGTTTGGCTTGGTTTGTATTAGATTCATAGTATGCAAAAGATTAGAAAGCCGATCATGATATATCAAGAACGAGTAACTGGAAGTGGCTGGCAGATGAACTATTGACTGCTAATCTTACTTGAGGTAAATAGCATAACAATGTGGCAACTAGATTTGGAAGAAATTCAAATATGTGATTTGCATCTTCAATTTTTCTTGTCATATTCTTTGTTGTATTGGTAGCCATACTATATTATTGACAGTGTTGAATTCTTCATTTGAGCTATTGTGTCTTATTCTTTTCTTGTTCAGGCGAAAAGGGTTCATGATTCAGAGGCAGACAGGATATGAGCGAGCATGTTCAATTTGAAGAACACTTTAGAGGGAGAGGTAGAGGAAGGGGAATGGGAAGGGGAAGAGGGAGGAGGTGATTTGGTTTGCGGGTGGTCCTGTTTGATATTCATTGGCTATCTTTCTGCACGTGGCAGGTACCAAGGTTCTCTCTTGTTCTGTATTGAAACTTCTGTTGATTTGCATAGAATAACCTTTGATCACTGGCACCTACTCTTAACCCTGTATTTCCATATAGAGAAAAAGTTGATGTTGTTGCTCCAAAAAATGTTTATTCCCTTGAAGTTAAGTACAGTCATGAACTTAACCATTCTAGTGTTGCTTGTTTATTTACTCATTCAATGCCTTCTTGATATTTCATTACCATTAAAAGCTTACGTGGACAATTAATTAATACTTACATGGACAATGGCAGAAGGAAATTTATGTCTTGTTTGGGTTTAGTTTTATTCTTTTGATAGGTAGTATTCCTCCTCTTCCTGAGTTTATTTTCTTTTCCTTGTGAAGGGAAGAAGTCATTCGATGCCTCCGGATTCGATTGTTGCAAAGGCTGAGGACGTGGAGAGTAACTTGCAAAGGGCTTTATCCTGGGAAAGGATGCCATCAACAAGGTCAAGGCCTTTGACAAGAGGCATCATGTGATTTTCGATGCTTCTGCTACAGTTGCAACCATTGAGAAGATGGGAATTAGGGAGAAGATAATCATTGGGACTGCACTTGTTAATGAGAAACTGAGAGACGTCATTGAGAAATTTCACGTGTCTGAAACGACAAAGGCAGTCATTGCTGCAGCTGAGCATTAGGCATCTGATGCAAGTTCTGCCTTAATGAGCAACCAAATCGTATCAACTAGAGCTTCATGGTTGTCAAATGCATTTAGTATGGTTGCCAGATTAGCTAAAAATGTGAGCCATATGATCATGGAAAAGTTGAGAGAGCTTGGTGAGGTTGTATTTATTTTATGTATATTGATTGTGTCCATACTTCACATTGGTAGGTGGGGCATGACTTGTTGGTATTGTTGCAATTTTTGTCAATTGAATAGAATAATTATACTTTTATTATCTATATCAAATTTATAAAATTATTGTTATTATTTATTTATGTATGTATATTATTGTTAGTTAGTTAATTATTAATATTAATATCATATCATAGCATTTTAAAATTTCATGACATTCACAAACAAAATAACATTTCATAGCATTCACAAATGCTATCTTTGGATAACATTTCATAGCATTGACAAATGCTACGTTGGGATAACATTTTTATAATGCTATGTTAAACAGATACATGGGCTACTATGATTTGTAATAAATGCTATGATACATCTTTCATTGAATTCTTGCAATGTCATAAATGGCTAATTTTCTTGTAGTATCCCATCAAGCAACACCATCATTTCGCCACCTCCTTTTCATTAAGCATCACCATCATCTCGCCATTGCCACCAATCTCTCTCTTCTCCTCTTTCTCTCTCTTCTTCGTTAAACACCACCACCACCCTGCCATCACCACCTCTCTCCCACTCAGTAATTAGAGAGGTACACTCAGTAATTAGAGAGGTATGATTGTGAGGAGTTCTTGATTTGTATGGCTTGTCGTTTCTGACACAAATTGAACTCAGTTTATGGTAGTCTTTATTCCAAGGAGGTTGACTTCAAGCACCCAAGATTTAAATGAATTGACTTGCGATATTTCTATTGCGAGCCCATCGGTCTCCCCCAGCCTTCCAGTAGTAGTTCGAAGAGAATCACACCAAAGACATGCATGTCTATCTTGAAGTTTTTGTCATTCATGTTTTTGTGGCCAGTAGCTTTAGTGAGAGAATGAGTGTTTCCTTAATTGGTTGTTTTCTACCACCACCAGTCCAAATTCACTGATTAATAGATCCATGTTCAGGTCGAAAGTATGCCGGAAGACTTTAGGTTCCCCATGTCCAATCTCATCAACTTGTAATTCCTTGTGCACGAAAGCCACAGCCTCGGCAATGCTAGCTGCAACACTTAGGGTGTGTTTGGTTGCAGGAAATCTTATGCCATAAAAATATATGAAGTGATCCCTATATTTTAAGCTAATATAAGGTATAACTTCACATGCACTATTTAATTTTGTGATCAATGGTGGGAATGGAAGTCTCATGAATTCCAAAATCAAATGGTGAATGTGAAGTAATATATCAATTTAACTTAAGGGTCCCCTTATAGATTTCCATGACATAAAATTCGATACAACCAAACACCCCTAGTTCAAACAAAAAGGATTCGCCATTTTGGGTTCGGCAAATTGGAAAAAGAAATCTCAATATCAGCACGTTTACACAGGTAAAATGAAGTACTAAGCACATATTTTGACCATTTGTTTTGCAACACCTAGGCCAAGACAGAACCTGCATCTGATCCTTGAATGAAATGCAACACTTAGGTCATGTTGCTGGTTTCTTAGGGTCTAATTATTTTGGTATGGTGATTGGGTTCACAAGAACAATTCATACACAGGTGGGAGCCAACCTATTCCCATGCACAAATTCCCCTCGGTGGTGTTCATAAAGATAATCCACATGCACTGAATTATTTAACAAATGAATGAATGAATCCATTCATATAAAAATCAACAATTCTAAAATGCCCGGTGGTGTACCCGGGGTTGTGCCCGGTCGCCATCAGGGACCGTCAATTTGCTTCGAGATGTGAAATAATTCGCATCTCGAAACATGTGGATGGTCCCTGATGGTGACCGGGCACAGTAGTATCACTCTATAAAAATATAGCATTATCAGGAAATAAGGATGCCATGATCGAGAATGAATGAATTTTATAAAATAATTATCATATAAATTTAGACTCCACGTCACAATGCATTACTAACAAAGTGCATCTTAAAATATCTTTATAGTTGAGAATAATTACAAAGGGAATGCTTATAAAACAATATATGCATTTTAATATGCGAATGGGATAACCCAAATTGTAATAAATTATGCAAGTGTCATTGGTAGTCTGATTGGATGATTAAGGCTGTGATGATTTAAACCCTACGTCTTGGATTTGATGTTTGGTTGTTTATTTATTGACAGAAAATCGATTCTTCATAAGACTTTTTTTCACTATTCATAGAAATCCAAATTCAAGGAAGAGACCTCGAAATCAGCTTCAATTTCCATATCTATTTTCCATGCAACCAAAGAGACCCTTAGTGACCAAAATCTTGATAAATACCAATATAATAATAGAGCTTTTGAAAATACTGATAAAAACATAAACAATTGTCAGTTAGGTTTCACCTCCCCACAAGTTCATGAGATGATTGAACAATCTACTTGAGCTACTCAATCAACTGATATGGCTCTTTAAAAATATCATAATTTTAGGCAGTCAGGCTTTATAGTCATTTTTTTTTGTTAAGTTTTGGTATTTTTAAACTTTTACCTATTCTATAGACGGTGATTGTGATCGTTTAAAAAAATAATAATAAATGTATAAAAAATCCCAAACATAACAAAAATAAAAAAGACTTTGAAGCCTGACAAGATAATCCACTACACTCACATTAAATTATGGATACATGAAAATAGGGCCTTTAGTACACTTTTGGTAGGTACAATATTTCAGGTAGGCTTTCCCTGCGTTTTCTTAACTAACACTAACACATCAGTTTCTCCTCTTTTAACCTAATTGTAATGTTAATTGTTAAAATGTATAAAGTTGGATGCTTTTGTATAAATAATAGTTGATTTCACATTCTCATCTTGTAACATTTTTTTAAGAGAAAACTCAATTATAGAAACTAGGGTGTCTTTGCGCTTTACGTGTGTGAATACTATTTATTTTATTACAACAATTCAATAATAATAAAAAATATTATTGAATTTATTAACTACATAGTTATATATAATTTTACAGAAATTCTAAATGGCCTGGGAAAACCAGCCTGGGTTGACTGTCGGGGAGCGAATTTACACTATTGCCCCCTCTTTAACAACCTTTTGAAAAAGGTGTTTAAAAAGGAGGGGGCAAAAGTGTAAATTCACCCCCTCCCAGGCAACAGCCTCGTTGGTTTCCCAGGCCAGCTAGAATTACTCATAATTTTAACAGCCTACGTATAGTTTATAAAAAAAAGGGACTTCAAATAATTTATATTAGGGGAATAATTGTACATAGTCAATGTTTGAATGAGCTGATTTGATTGTAAAAGTATGAAATGTGGAGGGAAAATGGAAAATCCAAAAGGTAGATGTAAGATTTTTTTTAATATTTTTAATTTTTAATTCGTAGATAATTGGAGAGTTTTAAATAAATTATATTAGGGACTTAACTATAATTGATGAATGTTTATAGGGCTGATTTTGATTGTAAATAGTTTAACTTTGGGAGGGTACAATGGTAAAGATGTGTAATAATATTTTTCATTTTAATGACATAAACACCGATTATTACTTTTTACCTTTTAATTTTTCTTATAAATACTATAGAGTTAGGAGGGCAAAATTGAAAAGAAAATTTAGAGTTAAACACGTACAAATTTACAATTCATTTTGAGAACTCTCATTATATTGTTAAGATAATTCATGGTTACAATTTTCATGGTTACAACTCTCATTACATTTAGACATTCTCACATTCTCCTATCTTGTAAGTCTCATTGCACAACGCAATAGACTACAACTTTGAAAATTTTGTTTGTTGTACATGCATGTACTATGAAGTGTGGCACCTTTGTATATAAAATCTGAACTGTGGGATAAAAATGATGCAACCGTAGTCTGTAAACCATTTCATCTACATCTTGACTATGGGTGGGGCGAGGTGGTGGAGCGAAGTGAGGAGAAGAAGAGGAAGAGAACATAAAGAGAGAGAAAGAAAGGAGAAGAAGAGGAAGAGAGAGAGAAAAAAAGAAACTGGTAGTGGCAGGGCAAGGTGGTTGTGGTAGTAGTTGCGAGGTGATGCGATTGGCAGTGGTGGGGTGAGGTGGTGATGTTGTTTGTGACGGGTTAAAGAGGTAGAGAGAAAAGAGAAAAGGATGGAGAAGAAGATGAACAACGAGTGAATAGGGTTTATAATGGTGGTATCCTTAAGCACATCCAAAAAAGAAAAAGAAAAAATGGGGTGGCGATGTCCTTCAACAGAAGGGGTGGTGTCATTTAGTCGTCGCCTATTATTTATTACAATCACAATGGTTTACATTTCTTATGCCAGTGACTTGCTATCTTATGAATCACTTCCCAGTTTGATCCATCAGGGTTTATTTTGGTGTTTTTCGTATTATTGACTATGCACAACTTTTATGGTTTCTTTACTTTCAGTTTATTAGAGAATGACGTCTAATTATATTACTATACGCCGTTATTGTCTCGTATCATTTATTTTTGCCTATTTCACCTGTTACATGCTGTAAACGTGAGTACTTGAGAAAAGCTTGTGGCCTTTGGCTAAGTTAGATATGGCTTATAAGTTGTTCTCCACAAGGAAGTCAAGGCGTAGGTGAAGCAAGGAATTCTCTTATCGTTTTAAATGAAAAGGGAAGCAAGCGCTTTAAAAACTTAATAAAAAAAATTATAGTAAAATTTACAAAATGCAAATAATGCATTTGATTTATATTTACGTTTTTAAATGGGAAAATGACTTATAAGGCTTAATTGTTATAATTGTAGACAACATAAGACCCTAACAATTGAAAATGCCTTAAAAGGCATATTTTTTTGTAATTCTTGACTATTAAATGCCACAAACCTAAACCATGGCTAAAAATTATGTAAAAAAGACAAATATACCCATATTCCTAGACATATTGATGTGGTGTTGTTATTTATGTATTTAAATTCCAATTAATTGAAACAAGCGAAATATGCAATCTTTTAATGCAATTTGATAATTTTTTCAAAGTTGTTTCATGTCCCTAAAATACAATTGATCGATTCTTGTTAGGTAATGTAGAAGTAAAAAATAAAAAATCTGGAAGTAAATTTATGATTGGTTTTAAGAAGGTGAATAAATTTTGAAAATTGATCACTTAAGGTTAAAAATGTTTTTCTAATTATTTTTAAATCATGAGTTGAGTTTGTGGTTTTTAAGAGTCTTTAATTATATAAAATGAGTTTTTTGAGGTGATGATACATAAAAACGATCAAACCCTGAGCCGTCCATGTGTCAAGATAATCTCGAGGAACTACGACCCCCAGCATCAACCCAACACTGATCCGGCCCCAACGGTTCTAAGCCCGCCCAATTTAGTCCACCAGACGGACTCAAACTCTTACAACATGCTAGGCTCACACGTCTCACATATATCTTCAATATCCATTAGTCCTACTAAGGCAAGTATCTTGAGGATCAGCTTCGGACGGGCAACTATGACAACTTTCTGCTTCAAACTAGGAAGCAAATACCAGAGTACATTCCACACAAGGAATCTTCCTTCTACGGATTGGTCCCGTATTGAGAACTATCTCCCACGTATCTAGGAGCACAAGGCTAATATAAAACTTCCCTCCTACAATACGACTCCTAATCAGGGAAGGATCTCCATGAATATCTCATTCCTAAACTACGCCCTCGATGGCCTGGTAGAACCATGACTCATTGCATTATAAATAAGACATGAGATTGGTAAGCTAAGGTACGCTACAAATTCCCTGTTTACAGCATTATGCCTTCCTCAGATCTTTGTCTGACTTTAGCATCAAAGTGTCATCGACCACAACAACTGTGGTCCATGTAGATCTGATAATCCTTGATAATCTGATGTTGATCACCTTAATGGCTAATGGGGGGGGGGGGGATATCCGCCAATTTATGCGGAGTGGGGATGGGTTTAAAAAAATAATTAAATGGTTAATCGGGCCGGATTTGGGGAACCGTTAATCCTGGCGGGGCGGGGATGGATTTGAACAAGTCCGCCCCAATCCGCCCTATTGCCATCCCTAGTGTTGACATGGTTCCACAACCTTCCGCCGAAGTCGATCGACTCCTTCAAGACACTGGCAAAGGAGTTCCTGACACGTTTTGTAGGGAGCCAATGTTTTCGAAAAGGCCCACATTATATACTCTCTCTAAAATAGAGGTTCCGCGAGACTCTTAAAGAGTATGTCACACGCTTCAACAACGAACTGAATCTCATTGACGGATGCAACGACAACACAACCGTAACAGTATTCACAACGAGCCCCAAGGAGGGAAAGCTCTACGAAGACCTCACCTTAGAGCCCCTTCTAGACATGACAGAGCTCTTCAAGAGCACTCAGAATCATATAACCATGGAGGAACTGAGAACCGTGAAGAGGGAAATCGAAGGTGAGAATAAGCCCTCCACTCCTAAGGATAAGAAGGAGGGAAATAGGCGTGAGGATGAGGAACGAAGCAAAAGGAAGCGCAGTGACAACAGGCCAGACCCTGGTTGGTCCAGGCCAGGAAAATCATCCAACTACATTGATCCAGGACCGTGACACCCCTCAATGCCCGCCTAATCAGACGTACTAAACTCCATGAAGAACTAGGAGGATCTGAAGTGGCCCCCGCAGCAGCACGAGGACCCCGCTAAGCGTGACAACGACAAATACTGCGCGTACCACAAAGAGGGTGGCCATGATACTAATGACTGGAAGAGTCTGAGGTATGAAGTTGAATACTGGATCTGCAGAGGCAAACTAAAAGGATTCTTGAACTCCGAAAAGCGGCCAGAACGAACTGTGACAAGTGGGAGTCAGTAAAGAAATAGCGAAGGAGACTCTAGGGATAATATATGTTCTTCATGGAGTCGAACCGAATGAAGGCCAGTCGTACAGGTCTTGCAAACGGACATCAACCCAAAGTGCATCTAGAACTGGTACGAGGTAAGCCTAACACAAAATCCATGCTAACATCAACCCAAGGTGCATCTGGAACTGGTAGTGGAGTATAAAGACGGGTATTCTGAATAGTTCCTTTAGATCTTTGGCAAACCATACACCTTTGGACAAACCTTTGAACATCACGCTTCAAAAAAGGCCAAAAATATATTTCTTCCATAAGAGCAATTGTTTTATCACGGCCAAAGTGTCCTCCAAGGCCTCCCCCATGTAATTCACGAATAAGATGTAGACGTAAAAAACCGTGGGGAATGCAAAGACAATTACCTTTGAAAAGAAAACCATATTGAATTAAGAAGTCATCTGTACCATGCGAAAGAGAACGACATTTTTCCCACATAGTCTTGAAATCGTCATCTTCACCAGAAAGATCCTTCAGATAATCAAAGGCCAAACTCTCATTCCGAATAGTCACAAGCAGATGAGCACGTCTACTCAAAGCATCAACAACTTGACTCAACTTTCCACTCTTATGCCGAACCGAAAAAGTATACTTGTTGATGGTCGATAACCAACGATCATGCATTCTGTTTACCTTGGCTGAAGTAGTCAAGAATTTCAAAGCGTGATTGTCAGTGTTAACGATGAATTCTCGATGAACAAGATAAGTATGCCACTGTTTTAGAGCTTGCACAATAGCAATTAATTATAATTCATAAGTAGACCACTCCTTCCTAGCATCAGAAATTTTCTCACTATAATAAGCAACCGGATGACCCCCTTGAGATAAAACCGCACCAATACCGATAATCGAAGCGTCACAATCAATTTCAAATGGCTTATCAAAATCCGGCATAGCAAGAACTGGAGTACGACACAATTTTTCTTTAAGAGCATTGAAACTCTTATTCGCCTCTTCTGTCCATTCAAACTTTTCTCGTTTCAAACAATCGGTAAGACTGGCAACAATTGAACTAAAATTCCGAACAAAACGCCGGTAGAAAGATGCCAACCCATGAAAACTTCGAACATCATGAATGCATTTAGGTGTAGGCCAATCTGCAATGGCATTCACCTTAGAATCATCCACTAAAATTTCGATGTCCGAGAAAATATACCCTAAGAAGATGACTTTATTTGAGAAAAAGGTGCACTTCTTCAAATTCACAAAGAGAGCATTATCGGTAAGGACTTGGAACACCTTAGAAAGTTGTGAGAGATGTTCGTCTTCACTGCGACTATAGATCAAGATATCATCAAAATACACAATAACAAATTTACCAAGGAAATGTTGTAGAACCTGATACATGAGTCACATAAAGGTGCTAGGAGCATTAGATAATCCGAATGACATAACAAGCCACTCATATAATCCTTCCTTTGTTTTGAAAGCTGTCTTCCATTCATCCCCTTCACGAATACAGATTTGATGATATCCACTACGTAAATCAAGTTTAGTGAAAATTTTAGAACCAGTAAGCATATCGATTATGTCATCTATCCGTGGAATCGAAAATCGATACAGGATGGTAATTTTGTTCAAAGCGCGATAATCAATACACATTCTCCATCCACCATCCTTCTTTTCGACCAAAAACGCTGGACTAGCACAAGGACTTTTGCTATATCGAATCAAACCTTTAGCCAACAAATCTTCTACCTGGCCTTGCAAAATATCATGTTCTTTCGGACTCAACCGGTAGTGTGCGTGATTTGGTAATGAAGCTCCCGATATGAAATCGATTTGATGTTGAAGGTCACGTAAATGAGGCAAAGTAGCAGGAAATTCATCTGGAAATAAAGCACCGAATTGATTTAATAAGGGTTGTACCTGCGGAGGAACGTCTACTAGAGGTTTGTTGTCTTCATGAGAACTCAACGTATGGACTGTATGTAATTGATGAGCAATAGTAGCCACCAAAGCACCTGTGTGTCCGTCACTATGCTCTTTCACAACCGAGGAAGACTTGGAAGGATGTAGAACCTTTCGTTTCCCATCCTCGTAAAAAGTGTAAGTATTCTCATAGCAATTGTGAACTGCACGAACAACATACTGCCAAGGGCGACCAAGAAGAAGATGTGTAGCACTCATGTTGATTACATCACAAAGCACCGTATCCTCAAAATTTGGAAAAGATAATTTCACCATACATTGATGAGTAATTTGCTGAGATGAAGAACTATTAACCCAACCAACTTGATAAGGACGAGGATGCGGTGTCACCGACAAATCTAACCCTTGCGCCACATTGGACGCAATGTAATTGTCAACACTTCCACTATCCATAATCATATCACACACCTTCCCTCCTATCAAACACTTCGACCGAAAGATACCATGGCGTTGTGAAAAGCACGGTTCGGTAAGTAACAAAGGACGTATCATACCCATAAAGTGATCACCATAAGCTTCGAAAACATCATCGGTGTCGTTACATGCACCGTCATCTTCATACGGTCCTTCTTCGTCAACGTGAGGTTCATCGCTAATAAGGCCATTAAACCTGCGGCAGTCACTGGATGTATGACCGAATTGCTGACACTTGTTGCACTTATCTCCACGAAACTTCGAATACTCCCCTAGCGTATGTCGTTGTGGAACAGGTTGAGTTTTAGATGGAAATCGAACATTGGACTGTTTGTGTGGGTTAGGGGGAAAGAATGGGATTGTCTTCTTGTCTTGAGGAGTGGGGAGTATAGGTGTATTTTGTTTGGGGATAGGAGATTGGGATCGAGTAAAATTGGGACTTTCTTGTTGTGGAAAAGGAGAATTGTGAAATTATGCATGAGAAGCAGAATTGGAATAATATGGATTATAAGATGATGGCCTTTGATAGGTGTTGGAGTAATTAGAATTGGATGATCGGTAATTGGTTGGGGTTCGAGTTGATTGTCGGAATGGTAGAGCTCTAGAAGAATGCGTGACCCTACGTTCGATAGTCAAAGCTTGTTGAATAGCCTCAACCATTGTATAGACTGATTGTGTCATCCCATATTGAATTAACCGATTCAAGCCTTCGGTAAATCGAGATACCAACTGCTCCTCTGATTCATGAAGTTGATTTCTAGCCACCAAATTGTAAAATTCTGACACATAATCTTCAACCGAATTTGCTCCTTGCTAGCAATTCTGAAGTTTGACAAAAAGTTGTTGTTTAAAATCCCGTGGTAAAAACTTCTCGCGAATCAATTTCCTCATTCTCTCCCAAGTACGAATTGGTGGTTTACCATTTTTTGAACAATCTTCATATAACTTTTCCCACCAGGCGGCTGCTCCTCCCTTGAGCTTGTAAGCAACAAGTTTCACCTTAAAATGATCTGAAACTTCCATAAATTGGAAGAAAGCTTCGACCTCATAAAACCAATCCAATAACGCTTCAATTTTGAAATTCCCGGTGAAATTTGGAATATCAGCTTTTAACTTGTATTCTGGTAGAGCACCGTACGGACTCTGTCTCGATCTGAGACGTCTATCATCCGTCCATCGCTTTTCCTGTTCATCCTCGATTGAATCATCATTTTCATTATCGATCTGAAAAACTGAAGTCTTCCTTTTCGGCAAGCCGATAAAACTTTCATGTTGATGTTTGGTACCGAACTCCTTCATGATTTCTTTCGGAATATCGTTATTGTGCTCGAAAGAATTATTGTCATGTCGCCGAATGGAAGTTGCAGAATCGATTTTACCGTCATCAGTTAACGACGCTTTTCTTTCACGTTGATGAACAGACACCTTGTCTTCCATATTGAGAAGCTTCAAAAGCAATGCTAGCTGATTTTGAATACCATTGAGGTCGGCTTGTAACGGTGCAATTTTGGTATCCATTGACACCGTCAAATCTTCCGAAAGATTTGCAAATTTTGCATCTATGGTTTTCATAGTGATTTCTTCCATTGTTGGTTGAGGTAGAGATGGGTGGATGTTTTTTTTTTTTTTTTTTTTTTTTTTAGAATGGTGTGTTGCGGAAGCGGAGAAAAATCGATTTCGAGGTAAGAACCTCAAAATTCACTAGCTCTGATACCAATTGATGTGGTACCCATAGTTTGAAGAAGACGATATAAATATCATCGGGGATGCGAAGAGACGAAGGAGATGCGATAAGAAGAAATTGTAATAATAACAAAGGGGTTTGAGAATAAAATTGTTTATTTGATTGCTTGGAAAAGATGTCCCTTACATGTTGATATCCCTCTCTATTTATACTACTCAAAGCTAAATAACCAACTTTGACAAGGAGTTGGAAAAGAAATAAAAATTAGAAATCCTACATACGATCAAAGACCAAAAAGTAAATCATACGTTTGATAAAATAGGAGTTCTTATTTTGTCGAACTTCCTAAAACTGTTGAGTTGATAAAATAGGAGTTTCTATGTTGTCATACTTCCTAAAACTGTTGATGTCCTGCATCAAATAGTGATTGATTATGTAAAGTCTTCAATACATGATAAATAAAATTCTTCATTGTTAGTACCGGAATCGCAACAACAGTAGCGTTAAGAAACATAATTAAAGCACATGCATACCAACCCAATTGATGAAGCAGAACAAGCATTAATAAATAAATAAATAAATAAATAAAAAGAAGGGTATCTTTTGTTTGTTAATTTCCGTAATGAATAAATAAATAAAAAGAAGGGTATCTTTTGTTTGTTAATTTCCGTAATATACTCCATTTGTGGAGCTGAAGTTGAGGAAGAAGAAGAAGCAACAACTAAGTATTAGTGTTAATTACCTGATGTTGATGATGATGAAGATGAGGCCAAGAACAGGTCCATAGTGGAGGAACCCAAAAGGCAAACACCTCCCCCATACAGAAGGGTCAATACCCACAAGCAACATAAAACCACAGTCAGCTTCACTTCTTTCCTCTCCTCTTCATTCATGGCTGTAGCTGTGCTGCTTCTGTTTCTCACTCACAAGATCTCTTTCCCAATCAGATCTCTCTATTAGATTAGAATGATTCCCTTAACATGGGATGGGGAGTTTTCTCAATTTCACTGTCTTTCTGGAACATCACTTCTTTGGTTCTTCCTTACAACTCACTCTAATTTAGGACCGGCAAGTCCGCTGTTTCACTCAACAACCGGAATTACCAATATTACCCTTCCTACTTTTGTCGTCTACTTTTACGTGCCCGTGACTTTACATGGTGCTTGGTAACTCAAGTTTCTGTTAGATTCCTTTTAGTTACATGGGAAGTTTTCCCAATTCGTTGAATGGAAAATGACTTCCTAAATTTTTCTCATAAAACAATGAATGTCGCTTTAAATAAGAAAGTAAAAATAGGAACTTCTGTGTAAATTTTTAAATTAAGGGGGGCTTTTGGCTACAAAATGGTTAGTCAATTTGGTAAATAAATTTGTAAAAGATAGAAAAAGTGGAGTAGTTGTGTCACAAAAATATGGTGATGGATATTATTTTATAAGTTAAATTACTAAATAAGTCCAACTATATGTACATGTGTATAAGTAGAAACCTCAATTATGAGGCTAACAAACTCGCCGCTATAGAGAGTAGTGCTTTGTATGTCGTTTAATTATATTAATATAGCATAATGCTTCAACAAAATTATTTTTACTTAATAAGTCAAAAGCAAAAACAAAAAAAATTTAGGTACAAACTTTAGCAAAAAATTAAGGATTATTTCTCATTTGGCTCAAATTTGTTTATATCTATTCTTGTGTGAGACCTCCAAGTATTTATATCTATTCTTGTTTGACCCTTATTTATTCTTGTATTCCAATCTAACACCAATGACCGTTTGTTCAAACATTTTGACTAACAAATTTCATCTAATTATTTTAAAAACAAATTTACCCCTAGTTAATTTTGCAAAAATGATATTTTGCAAAATATGTATGATGCATGCTCATCGAATTCCAACCATTATATTTTGCAAATTTACCCCTTTTTCGTCAACAGATATTGGAATTCGCTGCATATTGCCAAAAAAGCTGTCACAGACATGCGATCGAATTTTTTTGAGACGAGTGCATTATCTAACGGATTTGTTGATGGAGTTATTAGAATTGTTATGATAGTATGTGTCACTGTATCTATCTTTCAAGGGGCTCTTCTTTGTTTCCTTAATTGATAATTGGGAGTCTACTGTATTTGAATATGATTCCTTGATCAATATAATCGAACCTTTCTACTTAACATCAATTATGTTTTTTTTTTAATGAAACAATCATCTATACAATGTGATGCAAGAATCATTGTTTGAGAATATGATGTGGAATGGCAAAAGTATCCTTGTAATTCAATAAATTTCATTTATTACATTTTCATGTACAACCACTACTCTCTTGTTCTAAAATGTGCCACTCAGAGCAATTTTGCAAAGTTCTCTTGAGTCTTGAATAAATGCCTTGTTCTTGGTCATCACTTTTCACGCTATAAGTATGTTAATTGATGATCACACCGTGATTACATATTGGTGGTGTGGAATAGTAACTTTGGTGGTGTTAAATAGGGCTTGCCAAAAAATAAATAGTTGGTGGGTTTGTGGGAATAAAAAAGAAAAAAATAATTTCGGTTGGGAAAATCACAGGGGTAAATTTGTATTTTTAAAATAATTGAATGAAATTTGTTAGTCAAAATGTTTAACAAACAGTCATGGGTGACTGGAATAGAAGAACAAATGGAGATCAAACAGAAATAGACATAAACAAGTTGGGGTCAAATGGAAAATAACCCAAAAATTAACTTGCAAAAAGTAGAACATATTGAGAATTCCTACTAACTTAAATAGTTTTTGGCCGTTATAAGCACATAATTGCTTTTGAGTGGGTTGCCAAACACCACCTAAGACTAGCAAGTCACAAGTATACTCAAGAAAATAAATTTTGATTCCACTATTACTTTTGTCAATCTACTTTAGCTTTTTTTTTCTAACCAGTACCAAATACTGAAAATTGTTATTTTGCATTGCATATTGGCGGGAAAGCACATCTCCAATCTCCACTCACTCAATCACACAATAAGGATAATTTTATTCAAACCCCAAACTTTTGGTTTAAAACCCAAATATTTTTTAGGTTATCCGGTTCCAACGCACTATTAAACAAGAAACAATGTTCTTATAGAACTATTCCCATTTCTTTAAGTTCATTAATTCAACAATTGGACAAGATTTGATATTTAATTGCATGCAAGTAAATATCAAATCTTGATTATTGTATTGATATGTATTGATATGTAATGATTTGATTCATACTACAAAATTCGTCTATTTGTAGTTATGCGGAATAATGATAAAGAAAAGCAAACGTATAATTTAGAAACTTCAAAAAAAAAAAAAAAAAAAGAGTTAGGGGGTCAACCTAAGTATATGTAATGGCTATAGACCAATTCTTATGCACGTTTCAAAAAAAAAAAATTCAGAATCCGAGTGAATAGAACATCCAAATGTTTGGTTTACGGTATGGAAGAAAGACATTTATATGTGATATTAGATATTTACTAGTAATATAGAAACAATCCATTTTTTTTTCTTCTTTTCCTACCTACCACATCGTGAATTTAGATGGGGTTTCCATATAAGTTTTTCTATTTCGTTTGGAACGAATGAATAAACAGACGAAATTGGGCATGGCATATAGAAGATAAAGCATGAAGAATTGAAATAATGGAATTGAAAAAATGGCTCGGAATAAAGAAATAAAAGAATTAGAGCCTTATGGATTGATAAAGACCCCATGGATAGGAATATAAAATGAAATATCGAAGTAGATATGATGATTTAACAATCTCATTACTTTAATTCGTAGGCCTTAACTATTTTGATCGGATCGACTTTAGTAATGGAGGGAATAATATGTCACAATTCATTGGTTGATTGGATCATTAACCATTTCTTTATTTTTGTGTGAGGAACTTACCTAGGGTTTCAGAGGTTTCGAGAAGAAAAAGTTGATGAAAACAACTACATCCAAGCCAACCAAATCGAATCCTACAGCTTCAAATCACAGGCATGGAATGGAAGAAGCTTTGGCAACGAAAACATCTAGATCTAAGGTAGTTGAAGAAGAAAATGAGTGAAAATCTAAATCTCGCATAAATCGAAATAGTGGGGCTGAAGGGAACGATAACGGTTGGGATAGTGGTAATAAACATGGTGGCGATGGTGTTAAAGGTAGTGATGACGCAGGTAAACGTGGCAAGGAGGGTGTTATTTATGATTGAAATGCTCATTGTGGTCACAGGTTAACCATTTCTTTCGCAAATGTATGAACTTTTAGCTTCACAACTGACAACTTTACAAGATCGTTACTATCCAACTTCGCGAGTAAGAGTTTTTTAAGTGCAAGGTTTTAGCTATCATAACGATGTGGTTGTCACATGACCGAGAGTTTTTCATAAGTACAAACTTGTATCAATCACAACATTGTGAATGTCACAACTTTGTTATCGAGAATTTTTATAGTTGTTAAGTCTTTTCAGCTCGAACCTCTACCGCAGAATCCAATGAAGCAACAAATTTTTACCATGTTTGCACTCACTAGAACTTTCAAGTTGAGTTAATTTCTTCTCATTGCAGTTAATTTGAGGGGACTTATCTTTCTCCAATGTAGGTGTTCTTGGAGCCAATGGCTCCACTGAGCTCTTGACGAATTCATCAGGTAATGAATATGTTTCCAATAGTTGGTTCACAGCTGGGGTTTTCCATTTCTCATTTAATTTCATCAAGCAGATCACATGAATCCTAGTCTCACAACATTGTGACTAAGCGTTTTCATATTTGTTAAGTATAAGGTTGTATTTATCACATCGTTGTTAAGGACACAACTTCGTAACCGAGAATTTTTCATAGTTGTTAAGTACAAGGTTGTATCTATCAAAATGTTGTTACTGTCACAACTTTGTGGCCGAGATAATGCAATAATGTCCCTGAAATTGAATGGTGAATAATGTCCCTGAAATTGAATGCAATAATGCAGGTTAAAGATTTACAGAGACATTATTTGCCATTCAAATTTGGAGATTCGTGTTTCATGCAGGTGGCATACAACTTCGTATTGACCAGGTTGTTGAACTACAAGATTCACTCCTAAGATACGATCTAGTAGTATATCCAGAAACTAGACATTTAGCCTGAATCTGGTGAAATGAGAACAAGGAATTAAATTCCACTTCCTCAACATTACTAATATTAAGGCTTAGTTACATGTGATCTACTCCTCAAAGTGTTCAATATAGTGAGTTGCAGGAAGTAGAACTGAACAAACAAATGAATCCTGCCAATAACCAAATTGGAACATGTTTATGTTAGTTTGGCGAATTAAAACTTACCCAAATGTTCCTTTGACAGTTTTGCATAAGAAGGGAACAGATGGTCCAGGAGTCTAGGTAGCTAATCCGAAATCACACAGCTGCAGTAAAATTCAAAATTAAGTCAAACAAATTCTCAGGTTATAGGTGTGACTCCATCAAGAACAAAAAGCCAACTCATATGACCTTGGGTATTTTCTTGGAAGATAGAAGGATGTTGGAAGGCTTAATGTATCTGTGAACAACACATCTATCTGCTCCATTATGAAGGTATGCGACGGCCTCTGCAATCCCAAGCGCAACCTTATATCTCGCAGTCCATGGAAGAGAAGAACCCTCTTTTAGTCCTCTCCTCTTTTTCTCTGCAAATGGATACATATCTCAAAAATCAAACACTAAACAAACAAAACCCAAATGAATTTCCCACCAAACAGAAAGTAGAAGTTCATACCATGGAGATGATATTCTAGGCTTCCTCCTGAGACATATTTGTAAAACAAGAATAGACCTTAATCTGGATCAATATAAAACCCTAGATCTAAAATGAGAAACCCTTGATCTAGAAATAAAGGGGAGACTTACCTTTGCTTTTGCAAGAGGGAAGGGACGAGGGAGAGCTTCTTCTCTTCTCCTTTTTCTTCTCTAGCTTCGTTTGAGTCGATGATGGGGAGAGGGAGAGCTTCGTTGGGGGAGAGCATGTCGAGATGGAAAATGGGGAGAAGGAGAGGGAGGTTTGAGCTTGAGAATGAAAATGGGGAGAGTTCTCCCCATTCCCTCCTTCTTCTCCTCGAAAATTTTCGATTTCCTGCTCGCTCTTTTTTTTTACAAAGCACATGCACTCCACCCTCCCTCGCCCATTTCCTCGACATCTAGAATCGCTCATATTTTTATAAAGACAAAAAGTGTAGCAGCTTAGGTCGGACTCTAAAGTTGTATTTGTCTGCTAGGAGATGCAAACTTAACCATATAATTTTTTCAAGTAGAGGATGTTCCATCGAAGTTCAATGAGAGTGCTAGATAAATCATTGAGTCGACAGACACCACCTATTAACACCTCTACCACTAGATAATGGCTCTTCCTAATTGATGGACAACTTGACAATGTTTTGCTCCTTTGTATTGGGGGAGACCTTCCTTAAGGCCAAATCATTGATCGCTAGTGTCCTTGAGTGAACATGTTTTTTATACACCCTAGATAAAGTTCGATGATATTCTTCCAAACGGACTGCAACTATATGTTGAAAATCATCACTAACTAGCCCAATTGTTTAAAGCTTAAAGCCCAAAAGTTAAAGCCCAAACCCATTATCTAGAAGATCCAACAAGAATGGGTATTCTCTAGATGGTTCAATGTCTAGAGAATTCTATACCTTTATAATACTCTAGACATTTGAGAGAGTTCTAGAGAAGCAAAAATGTGTGGTTGAGATTGGTTCTCTAGAATCCTCCCACGTCCTTAGAACTACTATAAATAGGGGAGAGGTTGTGAGGTGTAGGCATCAAGGAGCAAACAAGCTCAAGTGTAGTAGTGAGTGTTGTGAGCATAGTAAGGGTGTGAAGTTGTAAGAGACTTTTGAGAGATTAATAAAATTAGTCTTTCTTAAGTTCCAGTTCTTCCCAAATCTCCCAACAATTTGGTATCAGAGCCAACTCACCCTATTCATACCTAGGGTACTATTGTCACCTTTGGTAAAACACTGTCTAGTCAGAGATCGTTCGTGCACAGTTCGAGACTGTGAAGCAGAATGGTGTAAGACCAAGCTTACTCGGAGCACAAAGGAGGTTGTACCTTGTCACGATGGGAGATCTCGTTGGAACAACTGGTGGCTTACAAAGCTCAACCACCATAATTACAAGAGTTGGCAAACAAGGATAAAGTCCTACTTGCAAGGGCAGAACTTGTGGCAGGTTGTTGGTGGTAGTGAGACTACACCACCACCAAAGGAGAATGCTGTCGAATTAAAAAAGTGAGAGTTCAAAGCAGGGAAGGCTCTTTATATATGTGCTCAAGACGACGATCGAGGATGAAATGCTTCAGTATATAGAAGATGCTGACACACCCAAAGGAGCTTGGGATACATTTGCATCCCTGTTTTCAAGAACGAATGATGCACGCCTACAGTTCTTGGAGAATGAGTTGGTGAACTCCAAGCAAGGAGGTATGTCTATTAGAAACTATTTTCTAAAAATTAAAACTTTATGTCGTGAAATTTCAGAGTTAGACCATGACTCCAAAGTTACCGAAGATAGGATGAAAAGAATAATAATCCATGGTCTAAAACCTAAATATACCAGGATTGTTACTACCATTCGTGGTTGGCCAACTCAACCTTCTATTGTGGAGTTTGAAAGTATGTTAGCCAATCAAGAAAGTTTGGCTAAGCAAATTGCAGGTGTTTCTCGGGAAAATAAGGAAGAGGAGGCGCTCTTCAACAAAATAAAGGGCGAGTATAAAAATAAGAACTTTGTAAGATCAAATAAAGAAGAAGATAGCAAGCCCAAGAAGTCCCAAGAAAGGAGCTACAAGAAAGGGGGAGCTCAGCAAGGCAGAAACAACAATGACCGGAGAAAGGACGGTTACTACAACTGTGACAAGAGATGCCACTATTCAAAAGACTGCTAGTCAAAGAAGAAGACAGTTGAAGGAAACTTGGTGATGTCTCACAATCACCAACACAACAGTGAAGAAGAATGGGACTTCCAAGTATCCTTTGCAACTACCCAGCCTATTCGTGAGGATCTGTTAGATGAAGAAATTGACTTATCCAAGGATGAGGTAGCCATGGTCGTTGAAGATCAAGACGTGCAAGTCAACTACAGTAAGGATTGGATTGTTGACTCAGGCTACTCCAACCATATGACTGGAGACAAGGAGAAGCTGTCAAGCTTATGTGAATACAAAGGAGATCGGGTGGTGATAACTGCCGATAACACGAGATTGCCGATTGCTCACACTGGGGAGGCTACATTCACTCCACGCTTCAACCCTAATCAAGTTCAATTGCAGAATGTCTATCACGTTCCAGACTCCAAAAGTCTACAAGAGGAAATGCAGAAAAATGAGTCATCGTCTGCAAATGATGAAAAAAGAGTACGGCCAAGCTCACCCAAAACACCAAGTACATCTTCAAGCCCATGACATACTGGTTTATATAAAAGAACACCAGAAGAAGTTCAAGAAAGTGAAGAAGATGTGGGCCAACAGTTAAGAAGGACAACTAGACAACGCAAGCCCAATCCAAAGCATGCAAATGTTGTGACTGAAAAACACAACATTAAGGAGCCCGCAACATTTGAAGAAGCATCTCAGAGTCTGGAATGGAGAAATGCAATGGAAGAAGAAATCCAAGCCCTGGAGCAAAATCAAACTTGGGACTTGGTACCAACACCAAAGGAAGTAAAGCCCATATCATGTAAATGGGTCTACAAGATAAAGACTCGTTTTGATGGCTCGATAGAACGGTACAAGACTCGATTGGTAGCTCGAGGGTTCTCACAGCAACATGGGCTAGACTACAATGAAACATTCATTCCAGTAGCCAAGATTACTACGGTCAGGGTTCTACTTTCACTAGCAGCAAATAAATCTTGGAAACTATGGCAAATGGATGTGAAGAACGCGTTCTTGCATGGTGAAATTGACCGAGAAATATATATGGAACAACTGAGGGGGTTTGACTGTAAAACCAAACAAAACTATGTTTGCAAACTAAAAAAGGCGTTGTACGGACTGAAGCAAGCACCAAGGGCTTGGTACGGGAAGATAAAAAAGTTCTTAGTTCAAAGCGGTTACTCAGTTGCACATTCAGACTCCAACCTATTTATCAAATCCTAGGAAGGAAAACTAGCAATAGTGCTAGCATACGTAGATGATCTGATTGTCACTAGAAATGATACAGAAAAGATTCAAAGAGTACGAAGAAACCTGGCGGTCCGCTTCCAAATGAAGGAGTTAGGAGAATTAAGACACTTCCTAGGGCTTCAGATAGAACGAAGTGACATAGGCTTATTTCTTTGCCAGCAAAATGTGCTCGAGATTTATTGAAGAAGTACGGGATGCTTGAGTGTAAACCAACCTCCACTCCAATGGAGACCAATGCTAAGTTATGTGTTGATAAAGGAAAAGACTTGGAAGATACAACAATGTATCGCCAGCTTCTCGGGAGCCTAATCTATCTAACCCTCACACGGCCAGACATAACCTACGTAGTTGGAATAACAAGCCAGTTCATGCAGAAGATGAAGAAGCATCATCTCGAAGCAGTTCGCAGAATCTTAAGGTATGTGAAAGGTACCATTGACATTGGAATTATAAACAAGAAAGATGAGGAATGCAAAATGGTTGGCTACTGCAATGCGGATTATGCTGTAGATCATGACACAAGGAGATCGACTACAGGATACGTGTTTAGTCTTGGTTCAGGAGCAGTCACTTGGTGTAGCAAGAGACAACCAACAATATCTCTTTCAACTACAGAAGCGGAGTATAGAGCAGCAGCTATGGCAGCATAGGAAAATGCTTGATTAGTACAACTAATAAAAGACCTTCACCAGCCAGTCGATTATGCAATACCATTGCATTGTGATAATCAGTTTGCAATACGCTTAGTTGAAAATCCGGTGTTCCATGCAAGGACAAAGCACGTAGAGGTTCACTACCACTTCATTAGAGATAATGTACTTCAAGGAGAGATAGAGATGCAAAAACCAAGACAGATAACCAAGTAGCAGATATATTCACTAAGGGACTTGGCACAACAAAGTTCAAAGACTTTCGGAGACAACTTGGCATGATCTTCAATGGAGTGAGTGATGAGGGGGAGTGTTGAAAATCATCACTAACTAGCCCAAATGTTTAAAGCTTAAAGCCCAAAAGTTAAATCCCAAGCCCATTATCTAGAAGATCCAACATGAATGAGTATTCTCTAGATGGTTCAATGTCTAGAGAATTCTACACCCTTATAATACTCTAGACATTTTAGAGAGTTCTAGAGAAGCAAAAATGTGTGGTTGAGATTGGTTCTCTAGAATCCTCCCACCACCTTAGAACTACAAAAAATAGGGGAGAGGCTGTGAGGTGTAGGCATCAAGGAGCAAACAAGCTCAAGTCTGGTAGTGAGTGTTGTGAGCATAGTAAGGGTGTGAAGTTGTAAGAGACTTTTGAGAGATTAATAAAATTAGTCTTTCTTAAGTTCCAGTTCTTCCCAAATCTCCCAATACTATATCCCTCTTTTTCTTCCAACATGTATGCAGCAAACGCACGTGAAACTTCCAAACTGCCGAATTCTAGTAGATGTCTTTGAACAGTGGACGCAATATGCTCAGTAGGAATTACTGCCTCCATGTCGAGAGCTACGAAAAATGGTGAATCACCGGCGATTTTTCTTGTTGTGGTTCTATAAGCCGATAATATCTCTAACAATTTGTCTGGCCATTTAGATTTAGCAACTCCTAGTTTTCATTTGATGTAGATCATTGCTTTGTGGATACATAGAAGCCAAATGCAATAGATCAATATTGTGTTTGGTGCAGAAGGTGTTTAGCTTCTTGCCAGAAAACTGTGCTCTATTGTTCGATAACAAAACATAAGGTAAGTTGAAACTTGTTATAATCTGGTTCCAAACAAATGATATGACTTCTTCTTCCCTTGTTTTCTATAAGGCTACTGCTTCAAGCCATTTGGAGAAATAGCTTGGTAAGAAATCTCTACTGCCCAACACCATGAAAGAGGGCCAATGATGTCCATTACCCACAAAGCAAATGGCCACGAGCTACAAATCGCATGCAGTACTTCCCCCATGAGTATGGATTGTGCACGCACGTTTCTGGCATACTTCACAATGCAAGAATACCTTCTTAGCATATTTCTGGATGTATGGCCAGTAGTACCCTTGAGACCAAGTTTTGTTCGCCATAGATCGTCCTCCCTAATGGTTTCGACAAACTCCCAGATGAATTTCCTGAAGGATTTGTTATGTTTTTGTTTGGTCGACACACCTCAATAGTAAACCATCAGCCTAATATTGGTACTAATACACCAAATTGTCTTTTAATCCTCGTCGTTCGCGTGTTGTGATGATCTCGTTAGCAAAACAATGCGGGCCCAATTGCCTACCAAATCTGGCAAGGCCTAGACAACATTAAGCTCAATTTGGAAGAATCCAAAAGGTTGGATCCAAGTTGCAGCGCCCTATTAAGCCCACACGTCAGATGGTAAAGCCCAATACCCATAAGCCCTAATTAGGCAAGTATCTAGGGGGTCACCTAAGATGGGCAGGCCAACAATAAATTAGATCCAACTAGGAAACATGTACTAAAGTATAAGTCATGCATGAAAAGTTTCTTGCATGGACAACACTCCAAAAGGTAAACCCCTCCCGCAGATCTATGAGCACGAGTCATATAGGGAAACTTTCTTATATAGACGATTCCCAACTAGGAAATGATCTCTAGCAAGATCTCTTTCCCTAAACTACGCCACCAAAGGCCTAGCCAAAAAAGGACTCTTGCATTATAAATAGGACACATGGTTGATGCAGTTTTAAGCCTTTCTCAAGC
The DNA here is from genome assembly GCA_003290165.1 of Berberis thunbergii. Taxonomy (NCBI): domain Eukaryota; kingdom Viridiplantae; phylum Streptophyta; class Magnoliopsida; order Ranunculales; family Berberidaceae; genus Berberis; species Berberis thunbergii. The sequence goes on along the minus strand of QNQO01007263.1, from coordinate 43,691 downwards.
CTTGTTTGACTTTAGCATTGAAGTGTCATCGGGCACCAAAATGGTGGTCCTTGGCTCACGTGTGTTCCCTGTAAAGGTCTAGGTCAAGGTCAAGGAAAACAAGATTCGACTACATCAGGTACAATTCACCCCCAAGTACTATATCTTGGCAGGCATTTAACCGTAGCCATCTGGTCGCCTGCATAACCTCACAAACTGTCCTAGGAAATAGGTATTGCTTAAGTTGGGTCGTCCAACAGTTTGGTTCATCCTCTAGGTCTATGATAATGGCCATGACAGTTTCATGATTATTATGAAGACCTTCTCCAATGCTTGGGTCAGTGAGGGTCTCAATTGCAATGGTTCATCTACTTATATTCCCCATAGCAGCAGATATGTATGTCAACGAGTTTGCATGTTTTTTTTTTACCTTGGTATATGAAAATTTTGAGCCTCTACACCAAGCAATGCTTGTCTAGTGAAGGCCAGATATCTAGCTATCTCTCTATCCTGGCTACGTAATTTCTTGACAGATGTTCAACCACAAGAAACGAGTCACAGAAAATGACCACCTTGGTAACATTCCACCTTAGTAATAATCACAAACCTGTAACAGTGTTTCATTTTTACTTCGTTATTCGCTATTGGACAAGCCAAAAAAATAACTAATTCAAAAAATAAGTGTTGCCAGGTATCACGAGCATTGCCTCGACTCCAGAACCTGACTAACAAGTAGATCCATCAGTGAATAATTGCCACCGGTGCCTGGGATCCCAAGGATCCGATCCGCTTGGCAAAAACGTTAAGTTTTGCCACATCCATATCTATGGTCTAGAAAAAAGGTCATCTACAAGAAAATTGGCTAAGAAGTCGGCTACATCTTGTCCTTTTTGGATCGTTCTTGGCACATACAAAATGTTAAATAACTCCAAAGATACCAACCATTTCTCCATTCTTGAAGACTAATCAGTCCGGTTCAAGACATCTCTTAGCGGAAGATTTGTTCTTACAGTGATTGGATGGCTTTGGAAGTATGGTTTTAATTTATGTGCAACAAACACCATGGAAAGGCTAATTGTTCCAACCTGGTATATCGTGTTTCGGTGTCCAAGAGCGTTATTCACGAAGAAAACATGGTGTTCAACCTTTTCTACAATCCTAGTCCATACCGAGCTCACTGCGAAGTTCAAAATCAGAGGTAAAAAAACAATGGTTCATCCAAGGCAGGTTTTGATAGGACAAGTGGCTGCCCAAGATATGTGTTGAGCTCAAAAAGTGCTTGCTCATACTCACGAGTCCAATCAAAATGCTAGGTTTTCTTTAAAAGTTGGAACAAGGGTTGCACCTGTCAGAAGATTTGGATATGAATATGTTGAGGGACGCAATCATTGTAGTCAACTTATGGAGTTATTTCTTCGTGTACGTGGACGACATGCTCAACAGAGCTTTGATCTGATTTGGGTTAGCCTTTATATCTCTCTCTGTCACAAGATCATAGAAATTTTCACAATGGAACTTCAAAAATGCATTTCTCTAGGTGTATCTTCATCCTTGTATTTTATTATAATTTTGAAACTCGCCCCCAAATTTTCTAAATGCTCATATTTGCTCATGTTTTTTACCAACATGTTATCTATATAGACTTCCATGGATTTGTTTAGCAAGTTTTTGAACATGTTCTCAACCAGCCATTGATAGGTATCACCGGCGTTGTTTAATCCAAACGACATTATTGTGTAGCAATAAGGACCACTGTCAGTGATGAATGCCACTTTCGCTTGATCTTCCTTAGCCTAAAGATTTGTTGTAGTCGGCGTAACCATCCATAAGGGATAATATCTCAAACACAATTGTCCCATCCACTAGTTCCTCTACTATTGGCATCGGATAACTATCCTTTGAGCATTCCTTGTTTAGGTTAGTGAAGTCAATGCATATCCGAACCATTCCTCTCTTTTAGAGGACAACTACAATATTGGAGGGCTAGGGCAGGTATTGTTTTTCTTTTATGATTCCAGAATGAGAAAAAAATTTCTACTTCAGTAGAGCCTTCCTCCGCATATTTGGCGGTAATTCAGCGTTGTCGCTGCCGAATTGGGATAGTTTTGTTCCTTACATTCAAATGATGTTCCGTAAACTTAGTGGGTATCCCTTCCATCTCAGTCATATTCCAGGCAAATACATCTACCCGATCTGTTAGGAATTGAACCAAATCATTTCTTAAAAGGATTACCAAGTTCTTTCCAATCTGAATGTACTTTGGCATTTCTTCAGAACCTAGATTCACCATATTTCCTCGTTCTACTACATCCAAACTTGACTCCTTCTTTTGCTCTACTTCTACCATAGAAAGGTATTTCTCTTGTTTTTTGGACCTTGTGAAAATGCGTTCACTACCAACACTATCATGGTACACATTTTCTAGTCGTAGCCTGGTTCCCCCACAGCTCGTACCATCCAGAAGAAGTTGCGAGCTTAATCACTTGATAATAAGTCGATGCAATAGCCCTCATGGGTCTAATCCATCCCCTTCCTAATGTTGCATTAAAAGTGGATGGGGCATCAACTACTAAAAAGTTCAAAATCACGCAGTATGGCCCTACTACTACGAGCAACTAAATTTCTCTAATTGGTGTAGATGAGGCTCCATTGAACCCAAAATTTATAGAAGTACTTGGTTTTGCTTCCACGTTGCTCATAGCGGAGAACAACACTACCTTCATCAATGAGTACTCGTTTTACCATGTGGTCACCAAATTGGAGTGTAACTACCAATGGATCATCATGCGGTTGTATAACTGCATCCAAGTCTTAATCGAAAGAAACCACTGATTGGCTTGTCATGCCAGATAATGCCCATGACATCTAACCGACCTGGGTTCCATTGGTACACCAAGTACCACCTGTATGCTCATGGATTTCTAAATTTTTTGTCTGCCTTCTGCTCTTAATTCCTTTGGCGGAGCGTAAATGAGGTGGGGTCAGAGTCTCCACAATTTGTTGTTTCTCTTGCTTTCCGACTAAGACACATTCTTTCAACCATCGTTGAGCAAGTCTTGCACAAGGTGTTGAAATTCAAAGTAGAACCCAGTGGAATGATCTCGGATAGCACATTAATTGCAGTAAGGTCGGTCAGGTATGGCTACCCAAAGTTGCCGCTTTGGTCTTCGGAAAAATGTTTATTTGTTAATTTTCCTAAGAATATTTGTTAAGGGAAGAGTGAGCTGATCAAATTTTCTATTCAATCTATCCTGTGGGGTTTTTATAAAATTTGTCCATTGTTCCCGAAGGGCAGAAATTTATTTGGTCTCTTCGAACCTTCAGTTTGCCAACTTGAGTCCATCGTCACTGGTTTGACATCATCAATAACAACTGACTTATCTTCCCCTTTTCTACCCATGTTGCCCCTCTAGCCATTCTTCCCTCATCAATTTTGACTGCATTCTCAATAATAGAGTAAGCAGGTCTAGGATAGACGGGTCTTGTTCTATCAACTTTTCCTCAACTCGCGAATCTGGTAATACTCCTTTTTCTCAAAGCTTAAACGGACCCATTTCATCAAAATTATGGGTGAATACTACCTTGGCCTTGAACCTTGTGGGATAACTCTTAAAAGATTCATCCTGACCTTGCTTGATTGTCATAACATCTGTTCCATTGACTCGTTTTTTCTTCTGGTGAATATAATAAGTTACACATACTTCATCCAGATCCTCGAAACTCAAAATTGATGTAGGAGGAAGCACAAAAACTAAGTAGCGACTACCACTTTCATACTAGAAAAAACAGCAAGAATCTCATAATATGAAACTTTGGAGCGCTGCAACGAATAGTCATTTGTGTGAAATTTCTTAGCTTCATGGACTCCTATTCAAGCTGCAATAAAATATTAATGCACCTCCCGGATGAAGAGAAAACTTTTTCGTGGCGGAAAGGGGAATATACCGTTATAGGGTGATGTCATTCTGCTTAAAGAATTCAGGCGCTACATACAAATGACTAATCAATTGAATGTTCAAAGAACAGATCAGCAAAAACATGGAAGTTTACATAAACGACATGCTGGTCATTAGCCTCCGCAACCCCAACCCCAACCACATGCGTGATCTCACTGAAGCGTTCAACAAACTCGGGAAATTCTAGATGTAGCTCAACCCACCAAAGTGCACGTTCAGAGTTGAGTCTGGAAAATTCATAAGCTATATTGTGAACAAAAAGGGGATCGAAGCCACCCAAAACAGATTCAGGCCCTTCTTGATATGAAAGCCCTAGCCAACATCAGAGAGGTTCAGAGCCTGACTGAAAGGGTAGCAACACTCAACAGATTTATATCAAAGTCGTCCGACAAATGCCTTCGTTTCTTTAAGATACTAAGAGGAAGCAAAGGATTCTCTTGGAATGGAGAGTGCGAATTAGCCTTTCAAAGCCTGAAAGCATACATGGGGAGACTAGAGCTACCCTTGAAACCTACGACAGGAGAAACACTCTACTTGTATATATCTGTTTCCAGGCATGCTGTCAGTTCGGCCCATGTACGAGACGATCGGGGGACCCAAAGATCGGTGTATTACACCAACAAAACCTTCGTAGAAGTGAAAGCACACTATCCGGACTTGGAAAAGTTGGCTCTGGCACTGGTCGTATCCTCCAGGAAACTAAGGCTTTATTTTCAGGCCCGCTCTATAATGGTCTTGACCAAACATCCACTTTGCTCAGTTTTACATAAACCCAAGCTATCGAGCGGGATGGTGAAATGGTCAGTAGAGCTCGGACAGTTTGACATAAACGACACTCTAATGACCGTCATTAAAGCCCAGACCCTGGCAGATTTCATTGCAGAGTTCACCGGCAGAGAATAACCAAAGACAGACCACCAGCCCTCGGATTCAAGTCTCCAAGCCTGGATCTTGCAATGTGACGGGTCCTCCACTGGGAAGGCAAGTGGAGTCAAGATTAGGGCTGTTAATTGGTTTCCTAAAACTGACCGAACCGCACCGAAAAAAATCGAACCGTATGAAAACTGAAGACTAAAAACCGAACCGAATTAATTTGGTTCGGGTTTCAATTGATGTTTTTCACACCACCAAGTATTTGAACCGAACCGATTGTTGCCTTTTTTCTATTTTTTTTAATTCCAAACTAACTTCACTCTCCCTCTCTTTCTCTCATTTTTTTAAATTTCCAGCCAATCCCACAGTCACCACCCACATATCACTCTCCTTTTAATGTCCAACCAATTAATTCCACCCACTCATCTATCTCATTGTTTAATTACCAGCCAACCCCACCCACTTTCTTTCTCACTTATTTAATCTCTCTCTCCTTTTTCAACTCTTTTTTTCTTCCTTTTTCAACCCTCTCCCATCAATCATTCGACAACATCATGAAAACATTAATAAATAAACACAGCTACATATTTAGCTTCTTAAATGCCTATTCTAGACATAGTTTCTCATATTGGGTGTCACATTTTTCTATGATTAAGAAGCTAAAACATAAGCTAGTACAGTAGCATGAGATAACATGTCCTAGAACCCCTAGATTATGAAATCAGCATGACATTTAAAAAAATCGAACAGAACCAAAAGCCGAATCTCAAGTTTGGTTTGGTTTGGTTTTGTTCCAATTTTGGATCGTTTGAACCGATTAACACCCCTAGCCAGGATCACACTTCGCTCCCCCAACGGCTTCACCTTCGAAAAAGCAGTCAAGTTCGACTTCCCTGCTTCAAATAACGGGCCGAATACGAAGCCCACATGTCTGGCCTAAAGGTAGCATTAGAGATCGGTATAGATCGCCTAACGGCATACAACAACTCAAGACTGGTAATTAACCAAGTCAAGGGGGACTTCAACAGCAAAGACCCTCGCATGATAGCCTACCGCGACAATGTGCTTGGCATAATGGGTGGGTTCAAGAACTGCGAACTCATACAGTGCCCCCGAGACGACAACAAAAGGCCTGACGCACTAGCCAGAGAAGCCTCAACCTCCAACGAAATCTCCAGCGACCTCATTGAATACCAAGAACAATCAAGCCATGATGAAGAAGAACATAGAGACGTTTGCGCTGCGAAAACACAACCAAATTGGATGACTCCTATGGTGGAATACATAGCAATCGGAGCCCTACAGACCGATAAGGTCGAAACGAGAACAGAACAGCAAGGTAAACTCTCCTAAACGACAAGTTATACAGGAGATCGGTGACGGGACCCCTGCTCCTATGTTTATCATTTTCAGAGGCAAACCATTTCTTGGGAAGCATCCACAGCGGTATATGCGGGAATCATCTGGGCGGGAGAACCCTCGCCCATAAAGCCCTAACTCTAGAGTACTATTGGTCGACCATGCAGTGAGACGCCAAAGATATTGTCTGCAGATTCGACAAATGTCAGAGGTTCACACCAACACGCATGTGCCGGCCCAACCACTAACATAAACATGTTCCAATTCAGATCTGATGGTAACGACAAAGCCTTGCGCGTAGGGCTCCTCGACGAAAAATGGGATCTAGCCTCCGCCAAGATAGCCGCCTACCAACAACGAATGGCGCAACATTACAACAAAAAGGTCAAACCACGCGAGTTCAAGGTAGGAAATTGGGTACTCAGAAAGACCTAGCAGAACACAAAAAAGGCTTGTGCGGGAAAGCTAAAACCGAACTAGAAAGGACCTTACACAGTCACCAAGGTCAACAGGTCGGGAACGTACTGGCAGAAAGATGCAGACGGCGACGGGCTTAAACAACCATGGAATGTAGACCATCTCAAAAAATATTATCAATAAAATATTTGTTTTTACCAAAACTTCCACTGTTGTCTGTTACAACCCTCAACAAGCCCGGCTATGGCCAAAGTCAAATATCAGCCAAATGCTTAGTCCGCTGTGTGCGGACCACGATGGCAGAGGAAGTGGGAGTTTAGTCAACGCTTGTCCGCTGATGATGATAACTTTCCAAGGAATCATTGTTCTCCAACAAACAATGATCGTTGAACTTACCAGGTAAGCTTAGTCAGTTCGCGATTGATGACGATAGCTTCTGGTGCCCAACGCCTAGTCCGCTGCGCGCGGACCATGATGGCCGATGATGTGAAAGTCTAGTTAGCACTTGTCCACTAATGACGATGACTCGCCAAGGGATCATTTCTCTCCAACAGACAATGATCGCCAAACTTGCCAAGTAAGCTTTGTCAGTTCGCGACTGATGACGGCTTCTGGTGCTCAATGCCTAGTCTATTGTGCATGGACTACGACGGCCGAGGAAGTGGGAGTCTAGTCAATGTTTTTTCACTGATGATGACGACTCGCTAAGGGATCATTGCTCTCCAACAGACAATGATCGTCGAACTTACTAAGTAAGCTTAATCAATTCGCGACTGATGACGACGGCTTTTGATGCCCAATGACTAGTCCGCTGTGCGTGGACCATGACGTCGAAAAAGTGGAAGTCTAGTCAGCGCTTGTCCGCTAATGACGATGACTCACCAAGGGATCATTGCTCTCCAACAGACAATGATCGTTGAATTTACCAGGTAAGCTTAGTCAGCTCACGATTGATGAAGACGACTTGTGGTGCCCAACACCTAGTCCGCTGCGCGCGGACCACAATGGTCGAGGAAGTGGGAGTCTAGTCAGCACTTGTCCACTGATGACGATGACTCGCCAAGGGATCATTGCTCTACAAGAGACAATGATCGTTGAACTTACCAGATAAGCTTAGTCAGTTCACGACTGATGACGACAACTTCTAGTGCCCAACGCCTAGTTCGCCATGCGCAAATCACGACGGCTAAGGGTGTGTGAGCTTAGTCAGCGCCTATCCACTAACGAATCACCAAGAACTCATTACAAATAATGATCGAGAGAGCATGGTCAACCTTTGACCAACGGCGATTTCTGTTGATTAACGCCTAATCTGTCACAAGGTCAACAACAACAATCCAAAGCAACAAGATATTTTTACTGACAAAGACAGGCATTCTGCCCGATAGTACAAATTCTATGATCTTCAAAACATCTAAAATGAACGCGACTATACAGAGCAAAGCAATACATTCATTCAAAAAATATTTGTCTGTCCAGAAAAGAACGATACAACCATTTTAAGGAGAATCATCATCCTCAACAGCTGGTCCTGCGGTGCTAGAGCCCTCCCCTCGATTAATCGGTCTGAAAGCAACCCTCCTGTAGTTAGCAAAATCTAGATCGACGCCAGGATGCTCTCCTCTGATTAGCTCCAGAAGTTCCAACCTACCCTGAATAACCTTGAATGAGATCAACGGCCTCCTGTCCGACATGTTGAAGTCCACCGTACCCATTAGGGTTGCGCAATGCGAACGCTCCTCCGCCAACAGTCGCGTTGCCTCACAAATGCGGTGAAGCCTCTCGTCAATTGCAGACTCTAGCTTTTGTCATTCAACGACCCATTTCACCTCCGCCCTCCTCCTCTCGGCCTCTTGGGGCTCTAGATCAGAAGGCCATTTGTCCACGGCTTCATCCGGGCGCTCTAGTTCGGACCTAGTCCACCTTAGTTCAGCGCGAGTAGACACCAAATCAGACTCTGCTGCCCTCCGTTGAGATCTCATACCAGCAAATTCCACTTCGGTGATAGAGGTTGCAGCTCCCACGGGTCCGAGGTTCGCGGCAGAACCAGAATTCTGCATCTTACCATTCAGGGAACCCGATAGAGGGCTTCTGAGTATGACATTCGCAAATCCGTGAAGGCCTTCTTCAACAAAAACTCTCCCGCGGGCTTTGGGGTGCAGCGAAATAGGACTATACTGCTCAAGGGCACGGGCGACCATCTCGGGACCATGGTGACGCGATGCATCGACGTGCAGTCCAACTTCCTCCCCTTTCGAGTCAACAAGGGAAGTAGAAGCATTTGGAGGGAAGCTACACCCCCTCCCTCAAAGGTGTTGCCTGTACAAATCGCAACATCCTAATGGGAGGAGTGATTACGCCCAAATAGTACACGCGGTCAATTGCAGTAAAGAATGGGGTGTCGATCCCACGAGGAAAAACGATTTACAAAATAAGCTTAAGGAAGACAAACTATGCGAAACTAAAGTTAATAAATTTTAACAAATTTAAAATACGAAATTGAATTTAATTTAATGAAAATTAAGTTTGGAAAAATCACAAGGTTCCAAGAATCCCTCCTAGACTTCACGCGCCAACTAGTATTGATTCGCTATGATGACTCAACTACGTGTTTCACATCCCAAACAACGTAATCGGAAAAATAATCTTTTATGCATTAATATACCCTAATGTAAATGAATTTAAGATTTCACTTTTTCTGAAAAAAAAAACATACATTTTTGTCATATGTGATATCCTAAACTTACGATATATCCGGAGACAATGCCGTAATAAATGACGATCACATATAACTAACCTACCGGAATCAATTAATTCTTAAACATTCCACACATAAGAAAAGCGTGACTAAGCTTATATGGAGAAGAAAAGATAATCACCGGAGTAATAAAAATTTACGAAGAAATCTATGATATCCCTGTCACTAAAATAACATAAATTTCTATATTAAATAAAAGTGAGAATCATTAAACATCATTATTCATCGTGAAAACTTAAAGCGAATCAAATACTAATTTAGTGTGTTACATCTAGGAGTTCACCTCTTCACCTTGCGGGGGGTTTAGTGACTCATGGTGGTGGTGATCACAGCATCACTGGAGGAGGAATCCATCACTTCCTGTACACTCACGAATCCCAAGAAAAATAGCTGAAAAGACTCTGTGGTGGCTCTTACAGATTCTCGAGGTGTCAATAGCCAAAACTGTTTTTCAGATTTGAAAAACAGTTTTCTCCCGCGCGAAATCGCGACTCTCCCTGGTTCGTCTTCTCCAGCGCGACAGAACCCTGCTCCGCCTCCGCTGGTTCGTTCCTCGCGAGCTTCTTCGTCGTCCGAACGTCTCCGACACCTGCAAGAACAGAGAGAAGGTGAGGGAACAGGGATAACAACAAAACCGCGAAGGAGGACGAGGAATAGGGAGAGAAACAGGGGGTGCCCTGTCTGTTTCGCGGTGGTAGCGAGTCTGTCGCGGTGGTGGTGGCTCTAAAAGAGAGAGACCGAGGAGAAGAGATAAAGAGGAAGGAGGGCGGCTGTGAGGGAGAGAAACATGAGGGTGGTGGCGATGGTGCTCGGGTGATGGTGGCTGTGAGAGAGAGGGAGGGAGATGGTGGTGGCGGCTGTGTTATGGACAGAGATGACGGTGGCGAGGTCGGTGTTTGTACTGTGAAACAGGGTCAAGGACGGTGGTTAGATGATGGCAAGGTGGTGATTGGTTAGTGGCGAGAGAGCTCTGTCTCTGCTCCAATGGAGGTGGTGATGGTGGCTGGAAAAGAGAGATGACCAAAAACGTGGAAGAGAACCCCCAAGAGAAGGGAAGAGAGAAACCTAAATATGGTTCCCCTATTTTCTTGTTAGGCTGGGCTTAGGATTCTAATTTTCTGGGCTTGGGCTTGATTAAAGTAAGTGGACCTATGCTTATTGGGGTTATGCTTAGATGTGTGAACCACTCTTTTTTACCACCGCTAGAATCAACAAATTAATTATTTCCTCAAATTGTCGCCTTAATGCGATTTTGTCGTTCACGCGCAGATTCCTACTAAAGCATAAAAATGAAATAATTAGAATAAAATATATTAATTGAAGCAATAACATATATAAATTAAGGGATATATTTTGTAATAATTACGTGTATATCAAGGAGCTTCCTCGAAACAACAATGGGAGGCACAATCACCTCCAATTCAGCAAGCCTTGTCGGGCTAGGCAAGGCCGGACTTTTCTTCCTCGTATGACAATTGACAAGCCCCTCAGTCGGTGAACCAGCCCCGAGGCGAACACCAAGAGAACACCGCCCAACCCACTACGGTCCAGTTGAGCAGTAGTAATGTGGTGGATCACCACCGGGGTCAAGCAGAGACCAGCGTCATGAGCCCTCAGAAGAATAGCAAGTAGAATCTTGAACCCGCTCAGAGCCATTTGGGTCGAAGACATACGAAAATTAAGAAAGAAGCGCCAAACGTCATCTGGTACTGGAAATCGAAGCCCAAACCTCCAAACGGGGGAACAATTTCCAAATCTCCTGGAATACGGTACTGACTATGAAGCCTGATCAACTCAGTTTCTTCGACCAAGCTGCCTTCAACGTTACTATGGCTCAACGTTACGTGGAGAAAGTTCAACGTTGTCAGCCATCTGTAGAAATAACGAAGAAAACTTTTCACAACGATACTATGGCTCGAAAGAACAGTGTAGATAAGAATGATAAAATCTTTATCGAAGCGGCAAATATTTATAGGGAATGCAAATCACCCTTTCCCTTATTGAGCAGTTGTGTATCCATTAATGTCATCCGCCGCTCAAGACAAACGTTTTGAGTTCAATCATCACGACAGTATAGTTGTTTTTTCAAAGTGTCAGCCGATTGACTTAATGCCCACTAACTCAGGAGTAGCTGATGACCCACAAAAACGGTCGCATCCCTGAGCCATACATGTGTCATGATGATCTCGAGGAATTAAGGGCCCCAGCGTCAGCCCAACACTGATCCGGCAAGGCGGTCTGAAGCCCGTCTAATTCAGTCTACTAGACGGGCCCAAACACTTACAACATGCTAGGCCCACACATCTTACAACTATCCTCAATACCCCTAAGTCCTATTAAGGCAAGTATCCCGAGGATCAGCTCTGGATGGGCAATTACAACAACTCTCTGCATCCAACTAGGAAGCAAATACCAGAGTACATTCCACACAGGGAAACTTCCTTCTATAAATTTCTCTTGGATTGGGAACTATCTCTTGCGTATCTAGAAGCACAGGGCTATAGGTAACTTCTCTCCTACATCATAACTCCTAATTAGTTAAGGATCTCCATGAAGATCTCCTTCCTAAACTACGCCTTCGATGGCTTAGTAGAACCAAGACTACTGCACTATAAATAAGACATGAGATTGGTAAGCTAAAATACGCTACAAATTCCCTATTTACAGCATTACACATTCTTGAGATCCTTGTTTGACTTCAGCAACGGAGTGTTATCGGCCACCACAACGGTGGTTCGGGCTCACGTGTGTCACTTGTGCAGGTCAGTGGGATTAGGTCAAAGTAAGGAGCGGAAAATGATTGCATCAGTAGTTAAGCACAGTTTGATATCTTGCAAAAATTTAAACACTCAAAATCATTATAGAAACATTTCTTGTAGGAGATTCAAAGTGGGTTGAGAGAGGTACCGCACTTTGCTTCTGGTTGTATCTTGGAAAATGTTTTATCTATTACAACTTAATAGCACAAATTTAAGTCCTCCCAATCACTCAAAGAAAAAAGGGTTATTTGCATTTCCCCCTTTTAATATATGACTTATTCAACTTCGCACCCAGCTATCATTCATATTTTACTTTCCCCCTAAGACTAGCAGTTACCGTGCCTTGACCATCTGTTTTCAAAGCAGATTACCAAAATACCCTTGAGAAATCATAGGCTGAGATTGGATCTTTGATATCTCAAACATCTCATCTCGAGGAAAATCCGAAGACCCAATTGAAATCGTAATCATATCTTAAGGAAAATTCAATAGTTGATTTTACAAAAATCTTTCATCTTAAACAACTCATCTCGAGGAACATCTAACAGTCCAAATTTAATCGTACACACATTTCTAGGTAAATTAATGGTCCAAATTTAATTATGCATGCATCTTGAGGAAAATCTAACTATTTAGTATGCATCTCGTGGAAAATTTGACGATTTTGCATGCATCTCGAGAAAATCTGACAACTCGAATTTATTCATGCACACATCTCGAGGAAAACTTGACATTCTGAATAAATTTGAATTTAATTTTACACTCTGAAACAAAACAGACCTTAGAGATGAAGGGAGAGAAAGGAGGAGAGAGGAAAAGGAATGAGGAATGAAGCCCTAACTTTATTATAGGGTTGTGAAACAGCGGAGGAAGTTGAGGAATTAGGAAAAAGAGAGAGGATGAAGGGAGAAGTTGTGGCGAGGCTTCGAGATAGAGGAAAAAGAAGGGGAGGAAGAGGAGTGAGAAGGAGGAAGATAATCAAAATTTTCTTGATCATCTCTCAGGTCTGTTCTGTTTCACGTGGCAAAATTAAATTAAAAATTTAGTTTATGGGGATAAGTTATTGCTAGTAATTTATTATATGGGAGCAATTTATTCAAATGTCTGATTTTCTCGAAATGCGTGTACAAATAAATTTGAAACGTCAAATTTCCTCGAGATGCATGCTAAACCGTTAGATTTTCATCGAGATGAATGTTGGATCATCAAATTTCCTCTATATCCGTGCTGGATCGTTAAATTTCCTCTAGATGCGCACACATAAATTTGGACTGTTAGATTTACTGGAGATGTGTGTACGATTAAATTTGGACCATTAGATTTTCCTCGAGATGAGTTGTTTAAGATGAAAGATTTTTTAAGATCAACTACTGGATTTTTCTCAAGATACGACTACGATTTCAGTTGGGCCTTAGGATTTCCTCGAGATGAAATGTTTGAGATACGAAAGATTCAATTTCAGCCTTTGACTTCTCAGGGGTATTTTGGTAATTTGCTTTGAAAATAGATGGTCAAGGCACATTGACTGCTAGTCTTAGGGGAAAAGTGCAATATGAATGATAATTGGGTGTAAAGCTGAATAAGGCATATATTATAAGGGGGAAAGTGCAAATAACCCAAGAAAAAAATCCTAATTTTGATCCAAATCCTCTATTTCACTAAGTTCACCAAAGTTCTTCTCCAAGTATCCTTTTTGCACAAACCCTAAAAATTATATCATAGGAGAATGATTCATGGCTTCAAAAACAAAGTATAAAACTAACTTTTTGAAAATCATTCAAGTTTGGCAAAACAATGTATTGCTGGAAATTTCTAGAACTGATAGGTCGATTTTGAAAAATCGTGAAGAGTTCAATACTTGATGAAATTCAAATCTAAAACTTTTCTTGAATTGCTAATAAACCAAAGTTTTCTTAGAAAAATTCTAAAAAATAATTTGGATGAAAGAAAGTAGTGGAAAGTTGAAGTGAATAAAACACTATCTAGATTGTGTATCTAGTACAAGAATTCAAATTTAGTTTCGACCAGTTATCCAATTGAAATCCATATGATGATGTCGAAACTAGACAAGATGTGGAACAATTTAGAATTTGAAACACTCAAAACAGAACTCTCAATCACTAGAAACATGTGTTTAAACATCAGTCATCTGCAATAGACAAATTCCAACACAGGTAGTCCAAGTTTAAAATTTTGTTTCTCGCTAACCTTTGATTTAATGAACAAATGGAAAGATGCCCATGAAAGTTCATATCATGAATATTTAGCAAAAAAATTGAAAAAAAATAAAACAACAAGAATTAGATACTCAAAAAAAATGCAAACATGAAAATGTTCAGAACTTCGAAACTACAAGATGTTATCAAAACAATGCAAATGCACCTAAACTATGAAATGAACCTAAACTAAACTAGTGATAAGTATTCAAAATTTATTTTAAAACTAATTTCCCATTGCTCTCCTAGGCAACAACACCAAAAACTTGATCGATTTCAAATCTTTCCGAAAGTGCACGGTTGTCTATTGAGTTAGATAACGGCAAGTACGGGTCAAATCCCACAAGAAAAGCTATCAAATTTGGAAAAATAATCTTTAAATCTCTTTTGAAACTTAACCAAGTTAGAAAAGAAGTGAATGGTGATGTGTTTGAAATAAAAATGCAAAGTAAAACCTAAATGTGAGAGTTAAGGCTTTGAGTTTACCATCATGCGTAGATGACACCATTAAGCTATTAACACATCCTAAGGTAGATTCTCATCTCACCTTAGGATGGAAAATATGGCTTTATGAGAAAATTGATTTTATTCTTTAATTATATTTGTAATCCAATAATCAAATGTGGATTTAAAAGCATACAAGGAATCCATACTTAAATGAAACACCAAATATCTAACAAACTTAGTATAATAATATGTAAACATTATAAATAGGAGCTTGTTAGAGAATTGCAATCATAGAAACTTATCTAATCTTGAGCTTAAGAAGTAGAAGAAGAAAGCATGAATTGAATTCATATGATGAAATACAAAACATCTAACTTACCTTATTGGTTCATCACATAATCAAGTTACAAGATCAATCTAACTACTTGCTTCTCTAATACATAAACTTGGAAATAAATTAACTAAAAGAGAACCATCTTGGAGCTATCCTCCCATGGATTCCCCCACACCCTAAGGTAAGATGTTATCCAAACATGGTAAGTTCTAGACCTTCCTTTCACTTATTTCTCTCTAAACTACAACTATTTCTCTCTCCAAAGTGTTTCTCCTTTGTATCTTCGTGTGTGGGGTATTTATAGATGAAGAAGGGTGAGACTTATGTTTAGAGATAATGAAGTGGAAGGTGGAGTGTAAAAGTGATGAAGTAAAGACATGGAAGAGTATAAAAGTGAAATAAGGTGAAGTGTAAAAGTGAAATAAGATGGAGTGTAAAAGTGATAGAGTACAAATATGAGAATGGATAGTGAAGTTTGTAGAGATTCTTTGGCTATGATAAAGTTCCATGTGGATGTCCAACTCTTCAAGTTGATTTCATTGAGATCCGTAGATGATGATACTTTGTGGGCTTGACTTCGTGGGTCTTGGGCTTGAAAATCTTTGATCTTTGAAAATGCAAAAGTGAACTTCCAATGAGATTTTATAGTTGTTGATCTTAGCCTTATTGATCCACTTTGTGTATGATTTGAGATTAGTGTATGAATTTCTACAAAATACACGTAATGAGATATTTTTATTAGATAATTGAACTTAGCAATTGTATATTTAGGGGCATAAAATGTCTCATTTATATGCTTATCAATACTGGCAAAATAGTCAAAGGTTAATGTAGCTGAAGTGCAGTTCAGTAAGGTTGTTTCTGGCAGAATTGAACTCCTTGATTAAATGGAAGGGATGAGGGTTGGGACCTTAGCAAGTATCGTGCAATAGCTTATCATGTTTTAAGAGGTTTCCACTCCTTCAGCAGGTAATGGAGATCATGTTTTACTTCCTCCAACTAACCCTATTGACAACGATAATGCTTCCCTACCTCCAACTATTTCACCTATAATTGCTTCTTATAATGTAACCAAATAAATAATGAATAATTTTTTTTTTGCTCAAGTGTATGTATTTGTCTCTTGGTGTGTTGTCTTCCCCCTTTTTTTGTCGGATCATTGTTTCACTCTGTATAGTAGTTTTTTGGACAACTTCATTGAGTGTTTGCGATGTGACGGTAGCCTGAACTGATGTATTGAGGTCCGGGCTTTGTAGATACACTGGTCTAAATTGTTAGTTTAAACTTAGAAAATATAATAAATGTAGCCTGACTTTGAGGTCCGAGCTTCGTAGTTACACTTCATAGTCTACATTGGTAATTTAGACTTAGAAGATTTTGAATGAAATGTGAAAGCAGACTTGGTGGTCCGGCCAGGTGGAATACACGTCGTTATTCGACTTGGTGATCAAACAAGAATATTTTTAAATACCTAGTCTGACTTTGTGCTCCTGACTAGTTGCATACACTTCGTTGTCCGACTTGGTAATCGAACAAGAAGATTTTAAATACCTAGTTAACTTTGTGGTCCTGACTAGCTGCATGCACTTTGTTGTTCGACTTGGAGTCAAACAAGAAGATTTTTTATGTTATTGTCTAGTCTAACTTGGTGGTCCTAACTAGCTGTATACAATTCGTTGTCCGACGTGGTGGTCGGACAAGAAGATTTTTTAAGTAAATGTCTAGTCTGACTTGGTTGTCTTGACTAGCATAATACACTTCGTTGTCGGACTTGGTGATTGGACAAGAAGATTTTTAAAAACCTAGTCTGACTTGTGGTCCTGACTAGTTGCATACACTTTGTTGTCCAACTTGGTGATCAAAGGAGAAGATTTTTGAAGTTATTGTCTCATCTAACTTGGTGGTCCTGACTAGCTGTATACACTTGGTTGTCCGACTTAGTGATCAGACAAGAAGATTTTTTTAAGTAAATGTCTAGTCTGACTTGGTTGTCCTGACTAACTGAATACACTTCATTGTCCGACTTGTTGATCAGACAATAAAATTTTTTAATTTAAATATCTAGTCTGACTTGGTGGTCCTGACTAGTTGTATACACTTTGTTGTCCTCAGACAATAAGATTTTGTTAAGTAAATAACTTGTCTAACTTGGCTGTCGAGACTATTTGAATATACTTCGTTGTCCGACTTGTTGATCGGACAATAAGATCTTTTAAGTGAATGTCTAATTTGACTTGGTGGTCTAGAATATCTAAAAACACTTTGTTGTCCGACTTGGTGATCGGGCAAGAAAGTTTTGAATTTAAATATCTAGTCTAACTTGGTGATCCTGACTAGCTTTATACACTTCGTTGTCTGACTTGGTGATCATACAATAATTTTTTTAAGTAATATCTAGTCTCACTTGGTTGTCCCAACTAATTGAATACACTTTATTGTCCGATTTGTTGATCGAACAAGAAGATTTTTTAGTTTAAATATCTAATCTGACTTGGTGGTCCTAACTAGTTGTGTACACTTTGTTGTCCGACTTGGTCATCGGACAAGAAGATTTTTTAAGTAAATGTCTAGTCTCACTTGGTTGTCCTGACTAGCTGAATACACTTCGTTCTCCAACTTGTTGATCAGACAAGAAGATTTTTTTAATTTAAATATCTAGTATGACTTGGTGGTCCTAACTAGTTGTATACACTTTGTTGTTCGACTTGGTCATCGAACAAGAAGATTTTTTAAAGGAAATGTCTAGCTGACTTGGTGGTCTTGACTAGGTGAAATTAATAGAGTGAGAGACCAAAACTAGTTGAAATGTTATAGTCTTATTGATAATACATTTTCAGGTGTTCTACATTTCATAGCCTCTTGAGTTGTTCTCCGCTTGAATTTTCTAACCAGTATGTTCATGGTCTATTAATTTTAACCACTTTGTATGGCCTTTCCTAATTTGGGTTTAACTTTTCCACACCTGTTTCTTTCATATTCAATTGGATCTTACCGAGTACCTAGTAACCAATTTTGAATGCACGGGGTTTGACTTTCTTATTGTAATAGTTGGCCATTCTATGTTGGTAGGCCGCCATTTTGATTGAAGTTTTGTCCATTTTTTCTTCGAGACGATCTAATACAACATGTAGTGTTTCATCATTGTCTTCCAACCGGAACTATTTAGCTTTGAAGGTGGGCATGCCAATCTCAACTGGTACCTTTGCCTCAGACTATAAGTTAGGGCGAACGTTGTTTCTCCGATTGGAGTCCTTTTTGTTGTCCTATAGGACCAAATAATTCCTAGCAGTTTAAATACCTCATAATTTTTTTTTTGATGACCTCAAGGATTGTTGTTTGTTCGTTTGCTTGCGGATGACCGGGTGCTAAGAAGTGGTGATTGATGCTCAAGTTTTTACCTAACTTCTTGACCTTTTTGCCTTTTAATTGGGTCCCATTGTAGTCACAATTATTGTGGGGATTCTGAATCTACATATGATTGTTTTCCACAAGAAGTTGTGGTTATATTTCTACCCATTCGTTGAAGTAGTCGACTACAACAATGAGGTACTTCTTCCTGTCGGAGTGTGGCAACGAACATACAATATTCATTCCCCATTGTGCAAATGGCCACGGAGTACTCATCAGGATCATGTTCTGACTTGGCATGTGCATGTATAAAGCACATCGTTGGCATTTATCACACAACCGGACAAGTTCATTGGAATTTTTTTTGCATTGTTGGTCAATAATATCCTAATGTTAGGGTTGTGTGAGCCAATGTTCTACCTCTTGGATGATTCTTGCAAATGTCGAAATAAATTTCTCAAAGAACATAATCAGTGTTGCTGGGTGACAAGCATCTTAGCAACGGTCCTATGGCAGATCTCCTATACAGCATGTTGCTTATCAACGTGTATTGTGCTACTTTGTTGCAGCTTACAGGGCTCAATCTTATCTACTGGTAAAGTTTTGTTTTATGTGTATGCCAAAATTGGAGTCATCCAACTGTCTTCCTGATTTGTTGCACATACTTCTTGTGCATCATTCTCCAAGATAAAGCTTTTTTGTACTGTGATAAGGGGCCGATGACTTCTTTTGCGTATGACGCTTCCTTCGCCAAGCAGTTTGCTTTGTGATTGTCCGCCCTGGCACAACGTCGAATGACGCTACATTGAAGCCAGGTCGCTTGCCTTTTGATGGTACGCTATAATTTGTGCATTTTTTACTTGGAATTCTTTGTTCAATTGGTTGACCATCAATTTAGAGTCAGTAAAGACACTTATATCTTTTACTTCGAGATGTTTAGCTAGCTATAGTACGACTGTTAGCGCTTCATATTCAACTTCGTTGTTGGAAGCGTTGAAACTGAATTTGATGACCTTTTCCAAAGTCATCCCATCTAGGGTATAGAGAATAATTCCAGTTCCACTTCCCTTCTCGTTAGATGCTCCATCACTGCAAAGGATGGATCCTTGAGGTTTAGATTCAACAGTTTCTTGCTCTTTATCATTGTCCAGCTAATACTTGCTATTGCCTATGAACTCGGCAATGAAGTCCATAAGTGTTTGAGTTTTTATTACTGTTTTTGGAGCATAGTTCATGTCAAACTAACCAAGCTTTATCGCCCATCTCACCATTCTATCAGACAACTTGGGTTTCTGCAATATTGACTGAAGTGGATGTTCAGTCGTAACAGTGATGGAACTGGAAGTAGAGGCATAGCTTATTGGAATACAGGACCAGTGCCAGTGCTAATTTTTCCAAGGCGGGATATTTAGCTTCTGCGTCCGCAAATGTTTTGCTAATGTAGTAGACTGACTTCTGTATTCCCTTTTCCTCGCGTATCAGGGTGGAGATGACTGCGTGTTTCGATACTGATAGATACAAGTATAACATCTCCTACCTTTAGGTTTTGGAAAAACTTGTTCGCATTCCTCATTCCATTTGAATGCTTTGTTCCTTTCAAAATATTGAAAAAGGGGAGACATTTGTCTGATGATTTGGAAATGCACCTATTGAGGGTTGCTACCCTGCCGTTAAGGCTCTGTAACCTTTGATGTTGGTGGGCGATTGCATGATTAGGAGTGTTTGTATCTGTTTCGGATCAGCTTCAATTCCTTTTTGGTTGACCATGCACTCGATGAATTTTCCTGACTCTCTGTATGTACACTTCTATGGATTGAGTTTCATCTTGTACTTGCAGAGTTGGGATAAGGCTTATTGTAGGTCTTTGATGTTGTCATTTTTGTGTAGGCTTTTTACTAGCATATCATCGATGTATACTTCCATGGTCACGATAATCTGATTTTTAACATTCTATTGACCAAGCGTTAGTACATTGCTCCAGCGTCTTTAATCCGAATGGCATCACCCTGTAGAAGTACGTACATCTTTCTGTTATGGTGGATGCATTTGTATTTGGTTATGTCGGAATATGTGTCCATGAAGTTGAGGAGTTTGTGCCCGGATGTTGCGTCTTCTATCTAGACTATAGGCGAAAATGAAAAGTTGTCTTTGGGAAAGCTTTGTTGAAATCCATGTAATCCACACAGACCCTCCACTTCCCATTTTTTTTCTTTTTAACCAGAAATATGTTGGCTAGCCAGTTTGGGTAGTGGGACTCCTTGATCATTCTGGCACTCAGCAATCGATTCACCCCTTCATTGATGGTCTGATGGCGCTATGGGGCGACTGACCTTCTTGTATGCCGGATTGATTTTTGTTTGGGTTGACTTGCAGTCTATGTGTGATTTGAGGGGTCAATACCCACCATGTCCTTAATTTTCCTAGGGAATACATCCTAATTGTCTTTCAGCAATTGGATCAATTGTTTGGTCAAATTTGGATGAAGTTTTGATTTGATTTGGACAATTTTACTTCCTTCAACCATCAAGATGAATTGTTGTAGTCTCTTTCTCTGGTTGGCCAGTTTTCGGTCGTCCATGTGGACTGATTGGGACTGCATTGTCATCTGGTAGAGATTGATCCGTTTGCAATGAACTAGGAGGTTGTTGCGATGGCTCCCTTAGTCCTGATTGTGATTGCTATTTGTTGGAGTCTTTATTGTTGCATAGTGGCATTCACGTGCAACTGGCTAATCACTTCTGATGACCCCAACATCATATTTGATGCTATATTGAGGCATTGGTGCATGGTGGAGGATACTGCACCCATATCGCGTAGCCAGGGTCTCCCTATAAGCATGTTGTATGCTGACAGGGCGTCCACGACTAAGAAGTTTGTTAATAGGACTCGCTATTTGCCGAGTGATCCTGCCACTACTAGCAATCGGACTCGTCCGAGTAGGTAGCATTGTTCACCAATGAAGCCCACCATTGGTTGGTTGGTGGGTGTGAGTTCTTTTACATTGAAATGCATTCTGCAGAACGTTGCCATACACAAAAGGTTGGTGGAACTCCCCGTATCAATGAGTACTCACTTGACTTCCCATTTGGCTATTAAGACTAATATTACCAGGGCATCATTGTGGCAGAAATGAATTCCTTGCATATCTCTTTTGCAAAAAGTCAGAATAGGGGTTGAGCGGTTTATTCTGGCACGTTGGGCTAAAAAATCATGGTGATGTGTTCTTGCTCACAATTATCTGACGGATCACTTTCATGATTGGTTAAAATGCCCCCGATCTTCAAACGTTCCATGTAAGACGTATGTCAACCCTCCAGCTTGTTCATCTGGTCCTACTACGGGGTCCATTTTTTATTTCTGGACTGTTTTTTTATTAGTCTGACAGACTCACAGAATCGTCCCCTCTGTACTCAGTATTCAATTTCATTCCGCAGGTTGTGGTAATCCTCAATAGCATGTCCATGGTCTTTGTGAAAAGACCATTATTTGTTTTTATCTCATCTTGACGGATCTCCCTTGAGTTTAGTGGCCACCTGACGTCTTCCCAGTTTGCCATGGTCTTCAGAACCTTTGCCATACTTGTTTTTAAAGCAGCCTACAACTTGAACTTCATGTCAACTGAGTTAGTTGACCGTTTGGGTTTCACTCTGCCCAACTGCAGCTTCCTGAATTCATGTTTCCATAGTCGAACCGACGTCCTCCCACACTTTATCATCTCGCCTTTTATCTTCTCTTCTTTCTTTACTCCTTTCCCAGTTTGCTCTGATAGCCTTTTTGTCAGCTTCGTTGCTTTTTTTTGCTAGCCCACATTTCTTTAAGAGTAATGTATTTTTGTGCACTCTTTAACAGGGTTGTCATGCTCTTTGTAGGCTCCAAAGTTAAAAAGAGTAATGAATCTAGTGATGAAGGTTGTGGCCAGCGCCTCAAAGGAGTCTATTGACCATGGCAAGAGGTTGTTAAACAAATTTACCGTCATGGTCGTGACGAAGGTGGAAAGGTTCTACACAAGGTAGAGTTCGAGCTTTCTTTTAGCCATCATATAGTGAAATTGGTGCATATGATCTGATGGATCGGTGGAGCCATCATAAGGTTGGAACTTTGGCGAGGTGAACTTCTTGGGCAAAGAAGTGTTCATGATCCAATAGGAGAAGGGTGGCATGGCAAGTTCATACAACGTGTTTGGATCCATGACTTCCTGAACGGGATTTTTGGGGCAACTCCACCAGTTCTGGATTTGTCGTCTTGAGGTTCATTTCTTTCGAGGTCAAATCTTCGAAGCTCTGCAGGAACTTGGTTCTCCTGAAAATGATTGGAAGAGTTCTGCTAAAGAGGATCTCTGGTGTGCTCAACAAGTTGAACACGCTCTTGTGTGAGTCCCTCGGCTACTTTAGTGAGTTGGGCTATGTGAGCCAAAATAGATCCACATGAGGGTTCAATACTATCCCCCAAGAGTGGGGGCTTCTTGGGGTTCTAGTCGAGTGGTGAGAACCGTCAGATCATGCAATAGCAATGCACTATTTGCGCACCTGGCTCCCCATTGTTGGACTGGAGATGTTTCCACTTGGCAATTGAATTTCGCTAATGGGAAGATTATCATGTGCACGATCAGCAAGAGAATTGGCAGGGGTCCATTTGCATTATATTTCTCGTTGATGGTTTGTTCTAAGGAAACCAACAATTTTGTTTTTTTTAAGAAAAAAGTCCTTCCCCATAGACATCGCCTGATGCGTCCAAATCTATTATCCTCGAGATATGATCTGCAAAATAAGGTTACATTACCAAAGACGGCCTTGTTGGTGGCCAAAAGAATTTTGATACTTAAGTCAGTCAACTGAGGAAGAATATGAACTTGGATAGAGTATAGGTGTAGGGTTTTTTGTACTTATTTCTTCTTATCTCTCCTTTACCTTATATAATAAGAGTAATTATCTCTGTAAGTGACTTAATCATGCAGGCACAATGAAAATGGACGTTTCTCATGACGATCTCCTCCTTTATTGAGATACGTCCTTGGGGGAGAGATTCTCGCCATGACTTGTCTCCTTCGTAACATTTTTGTCCTCTAGGGAGAGATTCGTTGGGCTTGAGATCTGGGCCTTTAACCTGGGTCGTGGTCCATTACTAATGCCTCTTTGAGCTTTAGTGATTGGACATATTAATTGTCCCAAATGAAATATGATTTGTGCCACGTGTTCGACCATAATCAAATGGTTGTTTGATGTATCATCAATAGCAGAGACATTTAAAACAATCATGTTACTTCCATTACTATACCAGAATCAAACACCCCAATAATAACATTCTCTCTTGTTAAGTTTTTCTACTAACTAACATAGGAAGCACAATGAAGTCTCATTGCCCTCTTGTTCAATTTTTCTACTGACATAGGAAGCCCAATGAAGTCCCGTGAATGTGGTTTGGAGTTTGTGATAGCGGTTCTTGAACACAAATGCCACACCTTCTATACCTACGCATAAAAGTCAAGTTTTGATATTGAAGAGAATCGTATCACATATATAGCGAATCAGGTAATACAAGGTGACTTACTCTTTATTTTCTCAGCTTGTTTAGGAGCAAGCTTCCCGACTAATGCATTGAAAGAGCCCGTATAAGTATAAACAATTGATTATTTTGCTACGTTTGCACTATTCCATGTAACTAACACAATCAAATCCAAGTACAATAAAAGCCTTACATCCATTATAGAGAGAGATGATCTTTTTTAGTTCACTTTTATATGACACTTGACATAAACTATTTGTGGGTGAATCATCGTCACCACCATCACCTTGAACTTCCTCTTCATCATCACCTATGTAAACTGATGTGTCCAAAATCGTTTTCCTGTGAGTTCGACCTGCAAAACAATTCTTAGACTCCCAAGGACCACCTTTTTGGTGGTCGAAGGCACTCCGATACTTAAGTCAGTAACTCTATTATAAGAAGGAAGTAAATCTGAACATAACTCAATTAAACTTGTATATCCTGAATGTTCTCTTTACCTTTTATAATGGTCGTGGTTAACTTATGCGTGAGTCAAGCATGTGAGGCGCAACGGAAGAAGAAGTTTCTTGTAACAGCCTCCTCCTTAATGGGGATGCAATCGTGGAGGTGTAACTCCCTCCACGGCTCTTTTATGGTGCAACGTTCCTCTTTTTATGAGAAAACTCGTGTCAGGCTTGGACTCGGGCTCTAATTCGTTTGAGCCTAGACTTGGGCTCTATTTACATCTTCTTGATGGCGGGCCTTGTCTAAACCTCTGTAATTGGCATTATTCTTCATGGGCTTTATGAGTTGGCCCAATAGATTGGACAATGTATCCTTGTGATGAGTTTCTATGCCACGTGTACGACCGTGATGATCGGTCTATTTTGATGTATCAACAGCTACTCCCCCCTTAGTTAGTGAATGTTCACGTATCAACTAACCGTGTGATGGTTGGTATTTCCACTACATTTTTGCACTGAACTTAATGTTAATGACTTTCGGTGTTGATCGTCTCGATAACCTCGTTGTCTGTTCATTTTTGCGCACATTTTCCAGGAGTTTAGTGCGCCATTATGTTACATATGTTGCTCCGTGAGAAATCTCTTTGTTGCTCGGTTGTATAAAGGGGTGTTGTGGGTACTTTGCTTCTTTCTTTATGTCATCTTTGTTGTTAGTGTTATTTCATATCTCCAATTGCTTTTTTGTCATTTCTTGCCTATTTGCGATATCTGCCAGTGATCTATTGGATGGCAATCAACTTGCTAGTTGCGAGGCTCATTTTTTCCCAAAGAAGGCTTCTCAGTCTACTTGAATAGCGTCCATCCCACCTACGGTTTTTCCTTCTGATCTTGAGATCGTTCTCCTTATGAAAATGATAGTCCCTATCGTCTGAGGAAGGGATATATTGCGCTTTGTCCGCGTATGTTCTATGTTGGTCTCCAATTTCCAATTCCGAAGTTGTTCTGGTCTTATTTAGATTTTCTGGGTATTCCTCCTACTCAGATGGGCCCGAACAGATAGAGGATGGTTTCTACTTACGCCAGGGCCATCCTCTCTGATATTTCTTTAACTACTAGAATCTTGCATTCTTTGGTGGGGTTTAGCGTGAAACCCAACCACACTTGTTTTCATCGTTCCCCTGCGTGTTTTGGCAATGTTAATGATGACATCAGGGCTTGGTCACGAGATTTGTTTTATGCGTTTGTTGACTCTAGCTATTTCAATTTACGGGGTCTGCAAATAGTGAGGTCTTTTCAAGTTCCTCTCAAGCGGCGAAATCTGCAATTGACTGCTGAATAGCAATTTATCTGCAAGTTTTTTCTGGAGCTTCCCGTGGTTCCTTTGGAAACCTACCTCACTGATGATATGGTGAGGCGCAGCGGTTTATACAACATACATGAAACCGAGCGGGCTCTGCTAACTGAAAGGCAGGCTGCAAAAAATTTTGCTTGTGTTGTCGTTGTTGAAGGTGATAATGTTGTTGTTGATCGGAAAGTAGTCTTGGGTGTTATGGATCTCAATGTTCCAGTTAGCGGTGCTACCGGTTCGTCTTTCAGGAAGAGGAAAGTACCAATAGTCCGTCGAAGAGGTTGTTCCTGAATTCTGACTGTGTTTCGAATAAGGAAATGGCTAATTGACTACGTTCGTTGTACTTCTCTTTACTTGGGTTTTGTTGATAGGGAACCTTTGAGGGAAGACCGTTGCTCTCTGCAAGAAGCGGAAGAGATGAATTTGGCTTTGGAGAGAAGCGAGAAAGATACCATCCGCCCGTTGGACAATGGGGAAAAGAAGTTCCTTTCTGCTTATGGTTGTTGTTTAGTCTAAGGAGTTTGGCAATCGTGATCGGGTTCCCGAGACGTAGTCTCTTCGTTATTCTTCCCCTCATTTTGATGGAGAGGTGGAGATTTTAGCCTTCCATAGTCCGTTTGGGTTCTTCTTCTCCCGTTGGAAACGCTTTTCGTTTTATTTCCACTGAACAACGAAAGGTGGGTGGAGGTTCTTCTATTGTTCCTTCTGCTTTCCCGGCTGTGGATGGCGGTTCCTCCATACTATCGGATCCTCACATTCTTCATTCGCAGGTAAATTGGAAGGAACCTACTCTTGAAGAAATTCGTGCCATATCGGATGGGAAGTTCTGTTGTTTTCCCATCTTGACGTTCAGGATGGGGCACATAAGCTGAAAAATGAATTGCACAGATGGTCGGTGAAGATGCCTCTGATTCTCGTGCTGAATCTGAATCTTCATCTTGAGGATAATGTCAAGCTTGTAATGGATGGGATGACCCATCTTGAATACACAGGGGTGATGGTTTGAGTCATCAGGTTAATCACAATCTTGTGATTTCTATGGAGATGAAGCTTTCTGTGTTGTTCTTGGTATTTTCCCACATTCTTTATCAATATGGCGCATCAAAAGCGTTATGCTCTGAGTGGATTAAAGCGGCTGATATTGCACAGACTTTGTTGGCCGACGTGGGGGGAGCACGGGATCGGTCAGTGAACGCGCTTGGGTTCTTGAGGGCTGACTTAGATGGCATCCAAGCACGTTTGCATGATGTGGAGAAAAAGCTTTCCGATGAGAAGGCGCTTCATGATGAAGTCGTGCGTGCCATGATAGAGAATTCCAAAAATCACGACATTGCTAAACAAAGGGTAGAGCAATTACTGGCTTCGCTTGAAGAGGTCAAGGCTGAATCTTCTATGATGCTCACTATTGTTGAGGGTCAACTCATTGTGGTAATAAGTGAGCTTGTTTCTGTTAAGGATAAGCTCCATGTTATGGAAGTAGCGGATTGGCAGCGCATTGTCGATGGTCGGACCGAGCTTCTAGATTATATTGAGGGTCCTGGTGTTGATTTATCTTAATATCGTCATCTGGTCTATCAGTCCTTCGAGGATGAAGAGGGTGTTGAAGATCCTCTCAAGCGGCGAAATCTGCAATTGACTGCTGAATAGGAATTTATCTGCAAGTGTTTTCTGGAGCTTCCCGTGGTTCCTTTGGAAACCTACCTCACTGATGATATGGTGAGGCGCAGCGGTTTATACAACATACATGAAACCGAGCGGGCTCTGTTAACTGAAAGGCAGGCTGCAAAAATTTTGCTTGTGTTGTCGTTGTTGAAGGTGATAATGTTGTTGTTGATCGGAAAGTAGTCTTGGGTGTTACGGATCTCAATGTTCCAGTTAGCGGTGCTACCGGTTCGTCTTTCAGGAAGAGGAAAGTACCAATAGTTCGTCGAAGCGGTTGTTCCTGAATTCTGACTGTGTTTCGAATAAGGAAATGGCTAATTGACTACGTTCGTTGTACTTCTCTTTACTTGGGTTTTGTTGATAGGGAACCTTTGAGGGAAGACCGTTGCTCTCTGCAAAAAGCGGAAGAGATGAATTTGGCTTTGGAGAGAAGCGAGAAAGATACCATCCGCCCGTTGGACAATGGGGAAAAGAAGTTCCTTTCTGCTTATGGTTGTTGTTTAGTCTAAGGAGTTTGGCAATCGTGATCGGGTTCTCGAGACGCAGTCTCTTCGTTATTCTTCCCCTCATTTTGATGGAGAGGTGGAGATTTTAGCCTTCCATAGTCCGTTTGGGTTCTTCTTCTCCCGTTGGAAACGCTTTTCGTTTTGTTTCCACTGAGCAACGAAAGGTGGGTGGAGGTTCTTCTGTTGTTCCTTCTGCTTTCCCGGCTGTGGATGGCGGTTCCTCCATACTATCGGATCCTCACATTCTTCATTCATAGGTAAATTGGAAGGAACCTACTCTTGAAGAAATTCGTGCCATATCGGATGGGAAGTTCTGTTGTTTTCCCATCTTGACGTTCAGGATGGGGCACATAAGCTGAAAAATGAATTGCACAGATGGTCGGTGAAGATGCCTCTGATTCTCGTGCTGAATCTGAATCTTCATCTTGAGGATAATGTCAAGCTTGTAATGGATGGGATGACCCATCTTGAATACACAGGGGTGATGGTTTGAGTCATCAGGTTAATCACAATCTTGTGATTTCTATGGAGATGAAGCTTTCTGTGTTGTTCTTGGTATTTTCCCACATTCTTTATCAATATGGCGCATCAAAAGCGTTATGCTCTGAGTGGATTAAAGCGGCTGATATTGCACAGACTTTGTTGGCCGACGTGGGGGGAGCACGGGATTGGTCAGTGAACGCGCTTGGGTTCTTGAGGGCTGACTTAGATGGCATCCAAGCACGTTTGCATGATGTGGAGAAAAAGCTTTCCGATGAGAAGGCGCTTCATGATGAAGTCGTGCGTGCCATGATAGAGAATTCCAAAAATCACGACATTGCTAAATAAAGGGTAGAGCAATTACTGGCTTCGCTTGAAGAGGTCAAGGCTGAATCTTCTATGATGCTCACTATTGTTGAGGGTCAACTCATTGTGGTAATAAGTGAGCTTGTTTCTGTTAAGGATAAGCTCCATGTTATGGAAGTAGCGGATTGGCAGCGCATTGTCGATGGTCGGACCGAGCTTCTAGATTATATTGAGGGTCCTGGTGTTGATTTATCTTAATATCGTCATCTGGTCTATCAGTCCTTCGAGGATGAAGAGGGTGTTGAAGATCCTCTGAGTGATCCAATGGCAGAAGAGTTGTCATCTCCTCTTCTTGAATAAAGAGTCCCCACTGATGATTCGGTTCCTATAGACAGTGTTGTTGAAAAGGTTATAAATCTTTCCACTTAGTCTTCTGTGGCTACCTTCGAATGTAATAGAATAAAATTTGAATGAATGATAGGAGTCTTGTCCTTTATATTTCTTCGTCTGTCCGTTGTTATCCTAACGATTTGTATTTGAGCTTTGATGTTTTTGCAGCTATATCTTTAGCAGTCATCTGCCGCTTTAAATTTCCTATGCTTTAGCGCATGCCTGGACTTTGTGTTTGTTGTCTCAGATCTTTTGTGGGAAATTATTTTGTTTGCTTGTCTTTTCTTTTGTTGATCTGGTATGTTGGTTAATCTGAGGTTCTCGTGGGTAGTGTTGACTTGCTCATTCATTTGTTTATTCTGTTTGTTTGATCAACAACAGAGTTTGTCTCCTTTGAGTTGGTTTGTTGATTCGGTTGTCACGAAGTCTCTTCTACTTTGTTGAACCGTCTGTTCAACCTTCACTAATTCAATGTTTTCAATCGACTCGAAGTCATTTTACGGAGTTGACTAGTTCGTTTTCGTTAACTCGACGTGTCAATCGACTCGAATTCATTGTACTAAGTTTACTCGTTTGTTCAACTTTGACTTCGTTAACTCGATGTCTCAGTCGACTCGAAGTCAATTTACTAAGTTGACTCATTCGTTCAATTTTTACTTTATTAACTCGACGTCTCAGTAGACTCAAAGTTTCTGTGTTAAGTACGTTGGCTTTATTGGTTCGACGCTTTAGTCGACCCGAAGTCGTTTTACTTAGTTGACTCGTCCGTCCAACTTTCACTTCATTAACTCAATGTCCTACTCTACTCGAAGTTCGTTTTACTTAGTTGACTCGTTCATCCAACTTTTACTTCGTTAACTCGGAGTTTAAGTAGACTCTAAGTTTGTGTTAAGTTGACTCATTCGTCCATTTTGGATTCGTTGGTTTGATGCTATAGTCGACCCGAAGTCGTTATACTTAGTTGATTCATTCGTCCAACTTTCACTTCGTTAACTCGACGTCTCAGTCAACTCGAAGTTTGTTTTACTTAGTTGACTCGTTTGCCCAACTTTTACTTCGGTAACTTGACGTCTCAGTCGACTCAAAATTCACTTTACTTAATTGTTCGTTAACTCAACGTCTCAAATGACTTGAAGTTTGTGTTAATTTGACTCGTTCATCCACTTTGGCTTAGTTGGTTCGACGTTCTAGTCGACCCGAAGTTGTTTTACTTAGTTGACTCATTCGTCCAACTTTTACTTCGTTAACTCGACGCCTTAGTAGACTTGAAGTTTTTTTACTTAGTTGACTCGTTCATCCAACTTTTACTTATTTGGTTGAGCAGACCAGAAGTTTATTGAAAATATCTTACTTGCGTCTTGATTCCTTTTGGGCTTTATACGTCGATTGTTTCGCTTAGCTTCGTTTTGAAGTTATTCGTCTTTGTGGGATGTTGATTCTGAAATTGAAACTTTATTGATTTTCCTATTTGGCTGTCTTCACCATTTCTAGCGGTCATTTTTGTGGAGCATCTTCGTTGCATTTTTGAGCGATTCTTCTTTTATCATTGCGTGACTGACATCTATTCCCGTGATGGTGTTTCGTGCCTCTATTGGTTTTTCTCATTTAATTTATGATCTCCTTTGCTTGGCCTGTTATTGCACCTCGTTTAGCATTGTTTACTGAGGCTTGATAGAGTTTTTCGTTGCTAATTCCTTTGTAACTTTGGTTGGATTTGTCTCTGTTGGTAGAGTCCCGAGTCGGTCAGTGTAGCCGACTCCAGGGCGTTTATCTTTCTACCTTGATATAGATCTACTCGACTGGGAGATGTTTTTTTATTGGCGTGGATGTAGTGTAGAGCGTATATCAATTCCCTAGATCGTTCTTTAGATTCTGTAGCGGCAATATCTGTTTTCTCTTTCCTTTGAATTGTTTGTCTGGTATGCCGATGAATTCATTCAGTCATTCTCTTTGGATCCAATGCTCGATTTTTTTTTAATTTGTAGCAGTCATCGGTATCATGTCAGTGATCCTTGTGAAAAGAGCAGTACATGTTCTTGTCTCGCCCTTCCAAGTTTCCTCTCATCATGGGTGGCTAGTTATCGTTCTCCCAATGTGCTGTGTGTTTAGGATGTCAGTTCGGTTTGTTTGTAGGGTTGTGTATGGTTTATACTCCTTCTTTACCACATTGGTTATCCGTTCATGAGTAGGCCATGTCGATTGCGATTTCCTGGATTCCCGCTAGTTGGGCTCAATACGTATGTCGTTTCGATGTCTCTTTGAATGATTGTTATCCTCTCGTGATACATCATCTCGCTTTCTTTCTTCTTTCCTTTCCCGTTTCCTCGAATGGTTATCCCTTTCTTGCTCATTTTTCATTCTCGCAGCTTGTTTCGACACTATTTTAGTAGGATCGCCATGCCTTTTGGAGGCTCCAGGTTAAGAGCATCGAAGAAGGGGCATCTCTTCAGTCCGGCGATGAAAGTTGCAGCAGTTGTGTCATCGTTACATCCATCAATCATTGTTAACTCGTTGGTGGAGCGGGTGACATATTCTAGTATCGTTTCTTCGAGCTTCTGTCTGATGTGCAGGAGGTAGTGAGGTTCTTTCCTCAACCGTTGGCTCCCAATGAATCTTGTAATAAAAGTGGTGGCTAAAGCCTGGAAGGAGTCTATCTACCTCGGTGGTAAGCTATTGAACCAATTCATAGTTGTGGAAGTGAGGCAGGTTGGGAATGTTTTGCATATGATCGACTATGTGGTTTCTTTTCAGGCCATCATGTGGTGGAAATGTCTTTGGTGATTTGTTGAGTCGGTGGTACCATTGTACACTTCGAACTTTGGCGAAGTGAACTTTTTTGGCATTGCCTTTTTCATGAGTGCATCAGAAAATGGCGGCTTGGCTAACTCGTAAAGTATGTTGGGGTCCGTGACACCAATAATGAATGGGATTTCAGCAATCGTTCTGTCGCATTGGGGAGCTTTGTCTTGGGGGAGCTCACTACTTTTGAAGTTTTCCTGTCGGGGTTCTGCTAGGGCTTTGTCTCTTCCTTTAGTTCGGTCAGCGGCATTTTGTCGGGGCGGTGCCTAAACAGGGTCAGCTGGCTGAATGCATTCCTGGGTGATTTTTTCCAGCATCTTTGTCATGTTGTTCATTTGGGCCATGAGCAAGTCCACCCGAGGGTCCGTGACAGTGTCGCTAGATGCTTGGGTTGTCTCGGCTACTGTGTAATGCGAGTCCTCATTCTCGGGTGTTATTGGTCCTATGATCCAAGTTGCTTCTTCTTCGCAAGATGTCAGTGATGCATTGTTGTCAATTGCAGAGTTGTCGTGATCATTACTGGATTGAGGATATGGGTGTTGTATCCTTGTGATGAGTTTTTATGTCATGTGTATGGCCGCGATGATCGGTTTATTTTGATGTTTCATCATAAACAATGTACACATCCTACACAAAATTATGGGAACAAATTCAATGTGCTAGGTTCCAACACAATAAACACAAATAATGGGATTAAGATCAAAATTTTAATGACTTCTTCCTTACTTCCATTGGCGATAACAAACCCCGCTACAACACAAGAAGTAGAAGGATTCGAGAAAGTTTCCTAGATTTTTTATCACCGTGTTTAGAGAGAATCAAAAGCATGCAAGACGTTTGTTCCTCTTCTTGGTTATCTACTTTTCCCATATTGTTGTTGTGTTGAATAGCTCGAAAAAAAGTGTGTCATTATGAACATGTAAGAATAGGGATGCTTTAACATGGTTGTGAAACAAGTAAATCTACTTAGCCTGGCCAGATAGCACTGATTAGTGCTTGCGGAATGGAATTTCATATTTACCCCTATTTCCATGGTGGTGAAGATGAATACATGGGTTTGGAGAGGGGTAAAATTGGAATTCTACTTCGCCAGGCACTAATCAATGTTGTCTGGCCAAGCGTAGTAGAATTCTCCTACTTTGTAAGAAAAACATAAAATTGAGAACTGAAAGACTTAAATGGAAATGACATCACTACTCATCCTGTTGTTGTTATGTTGAGCTTGTGTAGTCGACTTTAATGGACCATTTTTTACTTATTTCTATTTTTTCTTTTTTTCTTGACCAAATTTAGCAAACTTATTAAGACTTCATTGCCAAGGAGAAAAAAGAAGAGAAGAAACTATCAAGCCAAGGGACGACGAAGTTCAATGTGTGCACATCTGGTCACATGAACAATGATTTATTTACTTGGACAAGCCATCATTTATCCAAAAATCGGTTATGATAAATTCGGAAGATTGCACATCTTTTACCATGAACAATCCAAAACTCCACCAAAGAAACAACCTTGATCATTATTAAGAGCCAAAAAAAATTCTTCTCGCGAAGACTTCATCGTGCTATTGATCCTCCATTGACACAAAAAACGAACAACAACCAACATGAAGATGCAAACATCACCTTTAAATAGTAACAATAGTGACCTTACCTATTTCCCATGAAGGCCAGGAGCTCGACTTCCTGGATCAAATCAGAAAGATGATGATAATAGTGAAAAAATTGTGAGCTAAAGTATTTATTTCATTAAAAAGTGGCTTCATATATTAATAACTTTGCGAGAGCATGGTTATCAGCCCTACATAATAAACTCTAAATATTCAGGTGTAGGAATTTCTTTCTTTATTCCATTGTAGAGAACAGATGAATTGTACAAGTTCATGCACATCTTGGAAGTAGCCTGCAATGACCTTATGCATCCTTGATTTTATTATTTTAACATACTCTGAATAACAAACCCTGGACGAACTACAAATTCTTCTAATTTCTTTTAAATAAGGGTTAAGTTTGACACTCATTAGTTTATAGTTATTAGAGTTTGGCTCTCATTTTGAAAATTATTTGAGTCTACACTAATTTTCTGACGGAACTGTTAAGTTCACGTCATTGACCGGTCAAAATTAACTTTCTTACCATTTTGCCCATACTCAGCCAAGGTTACAAGAACTTAAACTGATTATTATTTAATACCCATAGTTTATTGTCCTTATCTCCTCCTTAAAGGTCTCTCAAACCCCACATGTACAGTGCCAGTGGTGGATCATGGCCATGGCGAACGCCATGTTGAATTTAGGTATTTTATCAATCAGTATTTGGTTGATTTATGTTCGAAATCGTTGCTATTTGATGCCAACCATCGGGGAAATGAGATGTACCTTCTTATCTAAGAAAGGCTCAACAGGGGAAGGAGTTTAGCAAACCCTACTGTTGAGAAGAAAAAATGATAATGAACACAACTGAGGAGGGAGAAAGGGGCCCATGCCCCAAAAACAATAGATGAAAACATGGTACATACAACAGGACATTAATATACAAAATAAATGAAGGGGTAATGGGGCTCAAACTTTTAACAACAAAACAAAACAGGACAAGAATGAGTCTATGGCATTTTGAGGGCTCTTATACATTGATCATCGCCTGAAATATGACCCACTAACACCATCCAATACGTGTTAGGATGAAAGTTTGAAGTCTGAATATCTGAACAGTGTCGGTCGTGAACCATGAGGTCTCTCTATTCCTTCGAATAAAAATCGAGAGAGCGAGAGAGAGCAATCGATGGGGAGGAGGTAGTCGACAAGTTTCTGGTGGCCGGAGCTAGACTTATCAAATGACATGTTGTTCTTCTGGTGGTCAGAGATTTTGAACTCATGGTGGCTGCCGGAGTTCAACTTCGTGTACATCACGTCTTCATGGCTATAAATTAACAAGTGTCAAACTAAAAAAAAACCTTTAAATAATCTGTGATTTCTGATAAATCAAAAACTCTTTTCTCTGTGGCATTAACATCTTCAAAACTTAAACTTCCAAATAAATGTTCATGGTGGTGAATTTGCTTGATGTTTGTGTGGTACATTCTACTATCTGCAGAAAAATTTTCCTTATGGCATAGATTACATTTATGCAACTTCCCTTAAAAGAGTTTTAAAGAATAAAAATAATATGTTTTAAGCCTTAAATCATTCCTAGCAACTGCATAAAAGAGAAAAAAATTAAAATTAAAAAAATCCAAGCAACACAAAACTGAAGTCACGGCCCATTGTTATATGATGATACATTAAACCGTCATTTGATTAGCATCGTAGACGTGTCATGATAATCTCGTCGCCAAAACGAAGCATGCACGATTGCACGCTCAATCCAGCGAGGCCCAAATAGCAGCAAGCCCATCATTGGCAAAATCCAGACAGTCAGAACCAAGTTGCAATGAGCTAGTAAGCCCACACGTCATGCGGTCAGGCCCAACACTCGTAAGACTTCTAAGGCAAGTATCTGAGAGATTTACTCAAGACAGGCAGGCCAGCAACACATTTGATCCGACTAGGAAACATATATCAAAGTATAAGTCGGGCAAGGAAACTTCCTTACATGGACAACACTCAGAAAGGGAAATTTCCCCCATAAATCTAGGAAAAGTCGTGTAGGGAAACCAATCAGGAAAAGATTTTCACAGCAATATCACTTTCCCTAAACTACGTCACCAAAGGCCTAGCCGAATGATGACTCTTTTACTATAAAAGGGAGATAAGGTTGATGAACAAGAGGCACACAATATAATCCAGTCTACAAGTCTAAGCCTAACCTAAGCCTTATCTAACTTAAGCATCAGAGTGTCATCAGCCACCACACAAAGGTCTTTGGCTCACGTTGCTACCTATGTAGATCTAGAAAAGTAACGATGAATAAGAGCAGAAATCGACTACATCAGTTTGGCATTGTCCGTGGGGAACGACAGAGTTCCTCAATAAGAATTGTAGTTCCACTTTTTCCAGAGAATCAGCAAGATGGTGACGACAAGGTCTCGCAACAATGGAGATGTTGCGATCCTTCAAACGCTCAAACCAACAGAGCACCACCAATTCCACCACTGCCACGGGAGGAACCTCCTCAGACCCCCGCGCAGGTGGCGACCACAACAAAACTGAGAGTGGACCTACTCTCAACACAGATGCAGCAGATCACATAGACATTGAAAGCTCTTAAGCAGGGGAATCCTCTTCTACAGAGGGAGACCGTGAGCAACGAAGGGCTTGTTCCCCAAAAAGTTCCAGAGAGCATTTCAGGAGAGTCGCGTGGTGCAACAATTTCTCAATGGACAAGAGGCGAAAACACGGTCAATAGAAACCCAACACCCAGAGCTGACAAGCACGTCTCGCACAACCCCCTCCGCAACGAGACAACAAACCCATATGTGTTGTTCAATCTCACGATCCCTTCATTCATGAACCATATCATGGACGAACCATGGCCTAAGAAATACACCCCACCGAAGTTAGAGTTTTATGACGGGACGGGAGACCCGACCGGTCACCTACGCCATTTCCAGCACGTTATGGTGCTCAAAGAAGAGTCCAATGCAATAATGTGTTGATCATTCCCTACAAGCCTGAAGACGTCAGCACTAACGTAGTTTCACACCCTTCCTCCGAAATCTATTGATTCATTCCGATCATTGGCAATGGCGTTCCTTGCACGCTTCGTGGGTAGCCAAAGACTCGGGAAGAGCCTGCATTATCTATCGACCCTAAAGCAAAAACAGAACGAGATGTTAAAGGAGTATGTCAGTCATTTTAATGATGAGCTAACCCTTATCGATGGTTGTAGTGATGACACCATCGTCACGGCTTTCACTTCGAGACCAAGAAGAGGCAAATTTTATGACTTCCTCACCTGAACCCCCAGCTAATACGACGGACTTGCTCAGATATGCCTATAGATACATCAATCTGGATGAAATGCTGGCTGCCAAAAGAGAGGCGGGGTTAGACAAGAAACCCTCTGCCGTGAAGGATAGGAAAGATGGAAAGAACTGAAGTGGTCGTCTAAGGCAACGGGAAACCCTGCTAGGTGCGACAACAACAAATATTGCGCCTACCACAAGGAATGGGGACGTGATACTGAGGACTATAGAAACCTCATAAGCAAAGTCGAGTATTGGATATGGAAAAACAAATTCAAGAAGTTCCTAGGCTCGGACATAAGGCAGGGTCGAGCAAAGGAAAAAGCGGATGCTATTAAGGAATCGAAAGGAAGCTCCTGACATCATTTACGTCCTCCACGAGGTCGGTCCCGAGGGAGAGTAGTCAAACAGGTCCCGCAAGAGGACACTGACCGAGATGCGGACACCATCTCATTATTAAGACCGACAAGTACAGCACGCACGAGTCCACAATACGATCCCATCACTAAGTTTACGGAGATGGATCTCCATATGGTACATTCTCCTCACAATGATGCCCTGGTCATCTCAGTCCTCATTGCTAAGTGGGAGATAAATAGAGCTCTTGTGGACACTGGAAGCTCATTAAATGTCTTGTTTCTCAGTGCATTCCGCAACATCCGGCTACAAAAAAAGGACCTAACACCCGCCAGCCACCCTATGGTCGGATTCAACGAAGAGAAATGTTTCCCCATCAAGAAGATCAATCTAATGGTGGTGGCAGGAGAGCCACAACTACGAGAGTACCTTGTCCAAGAGTTCATGGTAATTGACGCCCCGTCCATTTACAACATCATTTTGGGAAGGCCGTGGCTACATTATATGGAAGCATTGGTATCCACCATGCACTAATGCATTAAATATACAGTCAACCATGCTCAAGGGACTATCCGAGGAATCAGTCAGCAGTAAGAGATTGCCATCATGCAACGCTAAAGCAGCTGAACTGACAGTTACAACTCAAGCCCACGGAACCTACATGCTAGGCATCGGGCAAAGACAAAAGAGGTGGATTACTCTATGAAGGCGAATGATCTCAAATAACCGAGGAGCAGCTATGCGGAGATCAAAAAGTCAAAGCTAGCGAGGCAATCCATTCTAACAAATAGCTAAGTAACAATACTAAGCAAACGAGCACCAACTCCAAGAGTTGCTCATCAACAAGGAACTGCCTGCCAGCACGAAGTCCACTTTTCAGTAACTTTGTTACCTATTAGACCAAAAAAATCGCCAGAGGTACAACGCAATCCGAGCCAGGACCATTTGTACCTCTTTCAAGACCGGATTATCTTAGTCTCCTCTCGGAGTTAAATTATTTGCTGCTTTGATTTTGTTTCTTGTTTTCTATTTTTCATTTCAGTGTAGAAGAGTTGTTCATATAGGACACATTCCATAAATAAAACAGATTTTATTGATTGCAATAAAAGTTATTACAAAGCTTGCCGACCAACTAGTACATCATTTTTATACATTACAAGTATTTAAGTCCGATGCAAGCATCTATCTGCTAAAAAATTGATAGAAACTTTGATTGCTATTCCGCCTTCAAAAGAGAAGGTGGAAAGAGTAAAGCGTCCAGAGAAGAAGGCGAAGGAATGCACTCAATTCATTGCTCCGTCGAATCATCCCACAAAGACAATTCAAAAATGAAACCTCGATTCAATCTGCCTCGTGAGGAGGAAAGTAGAAAGCAACCTGGCGAAAACGTCTCCGAACAAGAAGACGATTGAGATTTCACAGTGCTGCCAAGCGAGGGCGATTCTCAAACGAGTAATGCCTGCGGTGAGGCAGAATACCACCCCAGGAAT
This sequence comes from Berberis thunbergii, assembly GCA_003290165.1. Classification (NCBI taxonomy): domain Eukaryota; kingdom Viridiplantae; phylum Streptophyta; class Magnoliopsida; order Ranunculales; family Berberidaceae; genus Berberis; species Berberis thunbergii. The sequence continues at coordinate 5,060 of QNQO01007263.1, read as the reverse complement.
GAGAGTCACGACCTCCAATGTTCCCATCAACCATAAACTAGCTGCGAGGTTATCCCTCGACAACAGTAAACGGATGAGAAAATGCTCGAGCACTGGAGGATAGAAGATAGGCCTAACCCCGAGAGGAATTCTGTAACTCTTCTTCGCAAAATAAAAAAGATATCACAAGATCTTATGAGATCAATTCAGTGCCACCCTAATAAGGCGGCACCGCATAACAGCATGTCTTATCAACACTCATCGGTGCAAATGTCAGAACATTCGAAGACTCCAGCGGAAGAGATCTCCCTTCAGCCTTTGGAAACCCAAAGCAAACTCTCTAGTAAGAAGCATTTGATTAACATGTTTACTATTTGCATTGCAGTACTTAAACGCAGAATGGCGAGCCCATATATAGGCAAAATGGTTTACAAAAAAGTGTCACAAGCAGTTACTTCAACATTAAATGTCGTACGGGAAATAGGGAAAATGGATGTTCCAATTTGCAACTGCACAAGTCCACATCTTTTGAATTAATGGCCATGCAGGCAGCTCCATCAACTGAAGTGAGTAATCGATGTTGAACCGCCTCGCAGAATGCGCCATATCCCTGGTACGTTGATCCACAAATATTTTTTCTAATGTGCCCCTCAACTAATGGGCCCAAGCTTATGCCCTGCCAGATCTAGCCCTGCCAGATCTAGCCCAGACACTCAAAAGAACAAATAGCAAAGGCTCTGAGCGCCCAAGAATAAGAAAACGCCCCTACAAAGTATATTATTAAATTGATTACATCTCCACTATTATTCCGATGTTGTTCATTAAAGCCGATCAATCTATTATTAGTCCCGATCAATCGATCCAACACTGGAAGCAGATGGCCAGACGAGTTTAAGTAAGTCATGACCCTCAGTCAGACTTACACACCCAAAATCTCACAGACGAATTAAGTCAAGACCCTCAAGTCAGACTGACACGCCCTGAACATATATGCAAGCCAATTAAGTCAGAACCTCCAAGTCAGACTTACGAGTCCATAATCTTATTCTAACCAAAGCTTAGTCGATTTCAACATATGACAACAACTTCTGGTACGATCTAAGGCCCAGTTCGTTAAATTAAACGGGTGTCAACGGTTTAGAAAATGACAGCTTAGTCAGCACTCTAATGACTTATCGAGATGACTTCCCAGGGATCATCTTCCAAACATGGACGATAGAGACCAAACCCGACCAAAGCTTAGTCGGTGATGACCGACAACGATGGCTTCTAGTCTACTCGAAGCCTAGTCTGCACATAACAGATTCCAACGGCTTAAAAAGTGGGAGCCTAGTCAGCGCTTTCGATGCATGATTAAGATGGCTTGGCAAGGGTTACTACTCATACACAGACAGTGATCACCAAACCCCGACCAAAGCTTAGTCAGTGGCCGCCGATGATGATGATTTTGGTATATTCAAAGCCTAGTTCGCTGCATGCGGATTCCAACGGCCTAGAAAGTGATATCTTAGTCAAAGCTCATGTAGCCTAATGACGACGGCTTGTCAGGGATCATTGGCCAACTACAAACAATGATCACCGAACCCCCGCCAAAAGTTTAGTCAGAACGACTGATGATGATAACTCCTAACTCGCTCCAATTCTTAATCCGCCATAAACAGATCAAGGTGGGTTGGAAAGTGGGAGTTTAGTTAGTGCTCATGTAGCCTGGTAAAGACGGCTTTGCCAAGGACCACCCATGGTCGCCGAAATTTGACCCCGGATTTAGTCAATCATAACTGGCAATAACAATCTCTAGTCCAATTAAGCCTATTCTACAATAGCAAATAAAGACGAGTCACACGTCCGGACAGAGTACTGAAAGCTCGACCAAAGACTTGCAAAGACTACTGTCTAATAATCTACAAGGGTGCAAGCGCTAGGACCCACAGTCTGACTAGCGCTTATAATAGCAACAGCGACAACAACTGTTGGTCCAACAGAACAGTCAAGCCCACCAAACAAAGGGTGTATTACACTCCCCGGTTCTCTACAAGGGATCTGACCAGAACTGCACCGACTATTGCAGCATAAGAAGTCAGAGCTCTCAATATGAATCAAACATGAGCCTACCTAGCCTAGCAATGTTCCTCGTCTGACAACTAATTCGAAATAAAACAAAGTAAGCAAAAGCTAACAGGAAATAAAACGAAGACAAAAAAAATGCAAAATACTACTCATTTGCAAACTCAAGTACATAACTCACTCCTCATTCAGGAGGAGAGTCAGATACCACAGAACCAGATTTAGTAGGGGAAGAAGCAAGAGGCACATCGTTTGGTGTTGCCTATCTCGACCCCCTCATCAGGGTCGCCTCTTGTTCAGACGAATTTGGAGGTCGTCCAAACTATGCATATGCAATATCTTTATAATATGAGAGATCCCAGTCATGGTGTTCCTCCTCCATCAGACACAACTCCAGCCTTCCATGCACGACTCTTACTGGATTCAAATGTACCCTGGGCCTTGAGAAGCCTCTCTTGCGCCCTCTTGACTCTGTGAGCTCCTGGTTCAGTTGCTCCAACTCGCCCGTCAGGATCTCAGTCTTGGACTCAGCATCCAACTTATCATTGGTGATATTTAGCTCACTTTGCGCCAACTGAAACTGCTTTCCAGCAGATCCGCGTACTCTCGACATGAAACTCAGCACTAGCCTCCAACTGCTGACATCGAACAGACCGCTCGAACTCTTTAATCCTATCAGCATGCAGAGCCTGCAGTTTAGCCTGCAATCCGTCAACAGAATCATGAGCAAGCTACAAGTCACGAATGACAAGGTTCATTCTCGAACCGATCCCTCGTGAACATTGTCCCCACCAAGTCGGACTCGAGCCCTTCCAAGCGAGCCTTGTGAGCCTTCGACCCAATGGACCTGAACCCCGCTCCAGTAACTGAGAAAGCTTCAAGTTGCTTCCTCAATGACTCAATCTCGTAAAGAGCATCGGAGTATGACTTCTGCAGATTTGCAAAGATTCGCTCCTTGGTATACACCCTCTCACGAGCGGCCTCGACTTCAATTCCAGACGCAGCCACTTGATTCGGATATAACATCCTCAGCACAAGGTGTTTATGTCATTTATCTAAACACTCCCCTAGTGTATCTCCAACTGGCTCCGGAGCACAGTCTGTCAGCCAGTCATTTCACCTGCTAATATGCTTACTTGTAGCATAAGAGATGTCTAATGCCAAGCTTGATTATCCATCCTTATTATATCCGGAGCAAACAAACCAATATGTGCATCCAGATGAAGATCATTCAGAGTTGAAATCACTCCAGCACCGCCCTTAGTCATCTTCATTGCATCAAGGCCTTCATCAACAGCTGTCCCTTTGCCCATAGCAGACAACTCTATTTCACATGTCAGCTTAGCTTCAGGGGAAGAAGGAAGCGAGTTATTCCCCGGATCCGTCGTTGGTTGAATATGAGGACGGGAACGAGATGGAGCACAACACGGGCGACAAGAAGAACATTCGTCATGCTGTCGATGATTAGACGACTCTTCAATAGGCTCGTGGTCCAAATAGAGGAGGAGCTCGAAGTCATTGAAAAAGGACGACCATTCGAGGCTTCCATGCCCACCTCCAGCAGTATCCTACTCATAAACTTCGCCAGCTTAGTGTTTAGTTTGGTAACATCCTCCACGCCCACCATTTACAGATATTCTCTCTCCAGGTAAGAAAGAGAGACAAAGGCCATGACTTGAGCGTTGCGCTTCTCAGAAACAACAGTCTCACCAGGCTCTTGCTCATCGGCATCACTTCTTTTAGACGAGGCCAGACGCCTGCAGACGAACCTAGACAGCACGAGATCACTTTTTGTTGCACAAGATAAGGAAGCACCTCATTTATTTATGCCCTCCTTGAAGGGCTTGGAACCCTGATTTTGGGAAGTTTGCTCTTCCGCGGAACAAACATGCCTTCAAGCTTTGGCTTCTTCACCCGATACACAATGGGAGCCACGTGTCAATGAGCCCACAGACCACTGTGCTCAACATTAGAGGGCTTGCCTACATCTTCTACCTTCAGACGAGGCATGTTGTAGAATACATCCAAAGTTGCTTTATCTTCGGCAAAAAGAGGCGAAATAGAAAATCTTTCTGCAAAAATCAAAACAATATGAAATTGACACAAATAAGACCTGAGAAAGAATCAACTTACTCAATTGTCTAAATTCACGCTCGACCGAATGACTAGCAAGCTCAAAGTACGAAGAGTCCGCAGGAGCCATGAAACAATACTTCTGCCACGATTTAAAATCATCCGGCAGTTTGCCGAAACAGTCTAGTGACGTCAGTACACACACTTCGTGCTCATTTATGCGAGAAATGAGCAATTGCACCACCCTTGAAGACACTCGAACACCAGCGTCATTAGACCTAATCAAAATGGCAATCAAAACCATATACCCGTTTGGCACAAGTTTAGCGAATACAATTTCGAGGTGCGCCAGGAACTCTCAGATCTCCTTGATAACAGGAAAGCTGACACCCGATTGCAGCATGCCTCGATGAAGGCAGATAAACCCCTCAGGAGGGTACAATGACGTCAGATCGACGCCCAAAGTGCAGATCATCAGAAATTTTGAATGTCTTACGCAAGACTTCCATATCAGATTCAAAGAGTAATCTCTCCTCAAAAAACTTATGGCCCCTGGTGAACAGTTCACCAGAAAGTTGATCCCAGACCGCCATGAAAGTACAAACTTTCGAATACGAAGGTTAACTAAAGCCAAAGGCACAACAAACAATACAACAAAACAGAATCTTAGATATCGAAAGAGTAAAGGAGTTATACTCTACAGGCAGAAGATCTATATAGAAAGTCGAGCTCCCACCTTTCCCGCTTTCAAGCTTACGCGCGCCTAATTAATGCAATTCGCCGCTCTAGAAAATCTCTCAAACTCAATCATTGTAACTACAAAATTGCTTCATGAAATGACCTAGTGGATCGATAAGACGACTCACTAACTCGGGGAGAGTAGTTGATGATACATTAAATTGTCATCTGATTAGCACCGTACATGTGTCATGATAATTTTGTTG